>WNNJ02001224.1:0-57186 GCA_012934845.2 Pomphorhynchus laevis | reverse complement strand
CTGACAGCTGTAATTTGTGAATATAGTGTCTATGACGGTGAGTCTATTAACTTCAGATGATACACATCGTGTTAGAAATTAATATTCACTAGGTACAAGACATTTTTGTTTTCACATACTTTATTTTAATTGCTGGTACACTTACTTCAATGATAAATTAATGTTTCGCTAGAATTGTATATACATTACATGCATGATAAAATACAGATTTGAACATTACTTGACGTATTTATTCACATGTACATGGAGAAGTGGCTGCTATTCAGCCACTTCTCCATAGAAGAAGTGGAAACCTTTAGCCACTTCTTCATAGATAAGATAAACCGCAACAGTAATTTAGTTTCATTCTATATAGTAATCAGCTAATAATAAGCTCTTTCAGTTACATAACAAAAGCGGATTTGAATAGAAACTTGTGGAACTCGAGTCTTCAATATTTAAATTACCTTATCCACTGAGAATTGGTGATCGGAAGATTCATTGCATGTAAATTTTCTAAAGATAAATTTGTATAATATCCTCCTTAAATGTATTTTCAGAAATTACATTAATCTTTGTATTATCAGAGATTTATGAATATTGATTATCGAATATTGATTGTTTTTGATAAAAAAATATTCATTTATAATTTTGATTATATATATTTTTTTTAATTTTATAATTATATTAAATACGTAGACTCAGTTAGCTGATTTGAATCATTCAATAATAATCTAATAATCTTCTATATTTAGCTGAAGTCCAAATTTAATAAAAAACTTAAAATTCTTATAAAATTCTTAATTTATTCACTATCCAAGGAATGCAAAAATATTATTACAATAAATATTATATTAACGTCGTACTTGAATTAAAAATGAAAATGTAACTTCAAAAATTAAATTAGCTTACCAAAGATTAAAAATTAAATGGTATATTACTAAAGATAGAAAATGAATCATTAGGTTTCGTAATTGTGTAGACAGAGAGGGAGAAGACAAAATATTCAAAAGGGGATGAAAGGGAGCAACAGGATGGCAAGGTGTGCAAAAGGGAGCAAAAGAAGGGCAAGGAGCCAAAATATGGCAAAATGAGGACGAGAGGACTCTCTGCCTCATTAGCTATTTTTCGTTAAGGTAATTTTGAAATTTTTGTATCCAACAGTGAGTGTAATTTTAATTTTTAATTATTAAAATTTAAATTTAATAATTAAAAATTAAATAAATTAAATGAAATATTGTTGAAATATTATTGATATTAAAATCACTAGTTTTAAATAAAAGCAATATTTAGTATATATATCTTTAAATATCTTTAAATAATAATTATATCTATAAATTATATCTTTAATAAATTTTTAATATTATTAAATAAATTAAATGAAATATTGTAATCTTTTGATTATTTATTGTATAAATTAATTTTTTAATTATTTATTTAAACCTTAATTAAATAAATTCAATTATTTGAAAAATTGAATAATTATTGGTTAAATAATAATTATTATTTAACTTTGTTTGGAGGTGCCTTATGCCAGGGTAATTATCCATTAAAAAATTACAATCGTTAATTTAAATGTATTGAGAATATTAATCGTTACTAGTCAACATTATAATTATTATCTTATTAATTACACATTAATTAGATAAATTCAATTATTAATTCGAACTATAAATTTAATTATTAAAATTTAAATTTAATTATTAAAAATTAAATAAATTAAATGAAATATTGTTGAAATATTATTTATATTAAAATCACTAGTTTTAAATGAAAGCAATATTTAGTGTATATTGAATAAAGATACGTTAATTAAAAATATTAATAAATTATCGAGATTTCTGTGTAAATAATAAAATAATATTTGTTTACTAGTGACGATCGGAGTTTATTCTGCCTTAATACATTTTAATTCATTATTATATTTATTAACGGGTTATTGCCCAGGCAAAATTCTCTCCGACTAAATCGCAAAATTGAACGTCACCACCAAAGTAAAACATTTGTAGAATGACATTTCGTTTTTTGTTTATTCTGTTTTGTTTTTGTGTTGTTTTTTAGTTTAATTAATTCTTCCTAATGGGATCTGCATGAACGATGTGCTTTTAATTAAAGTTACTTTAAAATGAAGACTCTTAAACAAATGTAAATGTTTAGAAAATAATATTTATAATATTATTAATTATATATTATTCAAATTTAAATTCAAATTTAAATTCGAATTATAAATTTTAATTATTAAAATTAAAACTTCATTTTATCGAATTAAACAATAAAAAATAATAAAAATCGATTTCGAATAATTTTTGAATAATTATTTTGAATAATTTAAGAATAATAAGCATTTAATAAAATTTTAGGTGAGCGAATGAAATTTATGAGATACCAAACCTACATTTTCACTTGCTTGTATCAATAACTAACGCGAAACGCGAAAAATAGTAAAAAACTAAAGATACTAAAACTAATTAGGTAATTAATTAACTTGTGAGTTTGATATATGCATTTATAAACAAAATAATTATTGAATTTCTACAAAAACTTTTAATTCATGGACAAAAAAGTAAATCAATAAACTTTTAATAAACATCTTAATTTAAATAAAATATAAGTAGGCAGTTGTTTACATACTCATGTTTCTGAATAGGTTTGACAGATGATTTTTGATAATCCCTTTGCAACCCTTGTATTGCTCTTTTCTGCATTTTTCTTCGATGCTCGATAAGCTCCTTATCAGTCATAATGCACCTTCGAACTGCTTCAATAAATTGCTATCAAAGGTCGTAAATGCCATTGATACCCGTTACTTGCTCATCAACTGTGACCGGCTCTTTAATTTCAAACGCATTCAGTTGTTCCTAAAATGCATTTTTAAATAATGCAGCTGTCTAATACAGGTGAAATAGACTACATTTAGAAAATCTATTGATGTTGCTTTACGGTCCCGAACTGCCTTGATCTCAGTAGATAGATCTGTTAGCCTTTTGTCTATTTCTAAAAGGAAATTAAAAATTAAAATTTGACAGTCTTTTAACTTTATGATAAAATAGTTTCTTAATTAAAAAAGTTAAAAAGTTGTAAAACTGGTGCGTGACGAATGATAAAATAGTTTCTTAAACTATTTTTTTCGTGATGTTTAACGCAAAAAATATTTTTATAAATAAAGCTTTTTGTAATTAAAATTTAACATAAAAAACTATAATAGGAACATGATTTATTGGAGCTGGATCAAAGAAAGTTAGCATATTTTCTGAAGATGCTAACAGAGGTTAGCGAAATATAAAATAATATTTCCACCTTTATTGATACAGTTCCGATAATTCTATATCAATAATGGATCATTATAAACTATTTAAAATTATAGGAACAGCTCAGTATTATCTCGTGAAATATTATTAATCAAAATTGTATTAATTATAATCCAAAGTTGGAAATAGAGAATGCGATACACATTTTGATTGCTCTTATAAATAGACTACGATTCTTCTAATAAAATATTATCTAAAATATAATATTTTAATATATTGATTATAATATAATAATATAAATAATAATATAAAATAATAATAAATAATATTTTTTACAATGAGACATTTATTTTTGAAAACACCAAATATTACAGTCGAAATAAGTTACAAACAAGTGCATGTTCAAAGTAATCTCAAGTCCATCAGTGTGAGGTTGTATCCGCTACGTCGTAGAGACAGGACGGGGCTGTCTCTAATAATAAATATAATAATATAAAAATTCATTAGAATTAATTAATTAATAAAAAATTAATTAGAATATATTTAATATATAAATTTGAATATATTAAATAAATCAGATTTAAATGATTATTTATTTAAAAGAATAAAAAATATATTTGTTACTGAATAATTAAATATAAATTAGTATTACACAACTTTTTATTAATTATTAAAAATACATTTAAATTATATTTT
Source organism: Pomphorhynchus laevis (assembly GCA_012934845.2). Classification (NCBI taxonomy): domain Eukaryota; kingdom Metazoa; phylum Acanthocephala; class Palaeacanthocephala; order Echinorhynchida; family Pomphorhynchidae; genus Pomphorhynchus; species Pomphorhynchus laevis. The sequence goes on along the minus strand of WNNJ02001224.1, from coordinate 53,263 downwards.
AAAACATTAAAGTATTTAATAAAATGTAAATATAATTGTTGATAAATATATAATGTGTTTGAGAAATTATAGAATTATAATCTCAGGAGTTTTATAACATATTATTATAAGGTAAGCTAGAATAGTCATAAAATGAGAAATAAATTAAAACAATCGTTCAAAACGTGACTATTATTATTTTAGGTAATAATAAAACCTGCCTATTTTACTTGCATTACATATTATTACTTGAAAAGCTTTGTGAGAAAAATATAAAATCGGCTCGTTACGCTCGTCGATCATTTAGACTTAAATTTGTTTAAAATGATAAGTGATTCCAAGAAATATAAAATGCGTCCGATGTTCCATCTTCTACCTATTCATGTTGTTAGAAATTAAAACTCAGAAAATAAGATTTCTGAGTTTATGCAACGGTAGTCACGAGCTGCAAATGATTTAAGTGCAAACGCTTAAAACGAGCGTGATTAAATTCCGAGCAGTTAAATACTAAAATCAAGCTGTGATCGATTACGACGATATTTTTCATAACATGAACATACAAACAAGATTACAAACACTAGGATATCATCTACAAAGACGCGTTCAATACACATTTTTAAATTGCAAGTGATGATCAGTGCACGGAAAACGTTTCGCACTGATGAATCAAAACTTTTGAACACCAGGCTGACCACGGCTACTCAAGAGAAACCATACTAAAGAACATATACACTAAATGTATTAATTGGAATCTAAACCTTTTCAAACTTTCCCATTACAATGCAGCGTTATAATTTAAAAATACTCGCTGATTTGCATATATAAGCAGCTACATTAAGAACGTTTCAGACTGTTATCGATCAACAGTTTTCGATTAACAGTTTTCGATCAACTCATATTGCAGAAGATTTAATGCAGAACAGTCCAAACAATTAAAGAAACGATGACAATACGATTAAATTCATTAAGTAGAATGAATTCAGTGAGCTCTACCAAGAATATTGTCATTAAACCATATTCACATCAAGGAATAAAAATCAAATACTTAATTTAAAAAATGTTGAGAATGACTGACATAAGTTTGAGAATGACTGGCATAAATTATTGGTCAAACTTATGAGCACAATAATTAAATCAGGCTATGCAGCTACTTAAACTATAATGTAAGCTCTCTGACGTGCATGATTTAAAAAGCATCTATCGATGACATTACAGTACTACAAAGGCTTTTTCAGCTACATCATCCTGGATCAGAAATGAACTAAAAATTCATGACATCGGATACCAATACAACGTTTATCCAAGTATTATGACAACTGATCACAATGCGATCGAAATGCCTCTGGTTGAGTATCAAAATCTCAGGTCTCGATGCAAATAATTGGTGGGATATACTATGGAAATTCGGTCAACAATCGATCCTATCTGTTGCATTATCACTCTTGTCAGTCAAAATTGCAACTGACTAAATGACTCCAAATTACATGGACGCCTTTATGGTCAACAAACTAATTCCACTAGATAAACAACCATGTATTAGATCGATTGAAATCTGAGAGGTTGGTAGGCGTATCGTTACAAAGTCAATATTAATGACTATTTCTAGTGACTTACATAAAGGCGCAGGTAATTTATTACTTTTCGCATGTCAACGTTGCGGAACCGAAGCAGCGATCCATTCACTAGGCAAGATATTCGAGAATAACAAGGACTATGCGATTTTACAAATCGGCACTCGGAATGCTTTAATTTACTAAACAGACAGCTCGCTTGAGTGAACATCAAGATGGTATGTCCTTCCTGTTTCAGCACTTACAACTGCTGTAAGACGTTTCCAACTTTATGCGTCGATTGCAAACCAATTTTTCCAGAAAAGGTTTTACTCAAGGATGCCTTCATGAGATAGCTACTTTTGCAGCAGCCTCGATACCTATGATCAAAAATTTAGAATTATGTTCTGATAGGTGAATACACAGATGGTATGTGAACGACGCATCCGAAATTGTTTCCCACTATGGGGAGCATCGAAATGTAATACGATACCATATGAACATATCAAAATTTAAGCCGCTGGTTCATGCAAAAAATTTAACTTGATCGAGAATGCTATTCGCTGAAGCGGGTATTCATTTGAGAGATAAGGGAAGTACGATACTAAGTTGCCCTGCGGTTCAGCTATGTAAAAAACAAAGATCACAAAATGGACAAAAATTATTGATGACTTATCAAAAATTGCTGCACTCGATTTACAAATTGCTTACTACGTGCCTAGAAACTTGATGCAATACAAATGGGCATAAGTGATGCGTACCTTTAAAATTGACTCGTCATTGTTTTAACTGCTTTCATCCTGCATTCGAATCATTTACTACCTAGTGTTCTTATACTGGAAAATATTGATGATGCCATTTAATCAATTTGCTTTTATCTACAAAATTGGGTGACATTTGTTTGGTCAGACCTTACCAAGCCAATGCCCTGAATATACAACCATCGCCATTATTTCATAAAGCCCGGTGCGGAAAGGGCGGCCTTAATAAACATTTAAAATGTTAGTTGTTTAAACAAAATTTGCGGCCCATTTAGGGAAACCAATGATATGTGTTTTTGCGTTATTTTTTTATTTTCCAGCCCGACTTAATTATTGCAATTCAATGAACATCATTTAAATGCTTTTGAATTAAAATTAATAATCATATAATTTTTTATTTAAAGGAGTATGCAGTACATTTATTCCAAAATGCAAATAAAAAATACCTTTAGGAATAATTACTCTTACTCCTTTAAATTAAGTAATGAACATTAGCAACGGAAATAGCTTCTAAATTTATTAAATTTATTAAATAAGAATAATTTGATAAATAAAATTTAATTTATTAAATTAAATAAATTTTAATATTAATTTGATTAATTTTTATTTATAAAAATCAAATTAATTTAACGGAAATAGTTTCTAAACAATAATAATCTAAATTTATTGAATTTATTCAATTATTTAATCAATTATTAAATTTTAATTCGATTTCAGAGTTTGAATTATGTAGAATTTCTACAAAATAAAGTAACCGTCAGCCTTGACCCCAATATATTAAGTACACTACCATAATTATTGTCATTGATGTTATAATTATTGTAATTGAACGTCATAAGGGATAGCTGCAAGCGGTGATATGAAATCAACAACTAATTATCGTTTCCTATAATTAACATTTGCTAGAATTAATTTTTCGAGATGATCGCAAAATGAATACAACAGAATTTTTCAAAATCGTTCCCAATAAATATTTCTCTGATTTGCATATATAATCCATAAGTAATATGTTTCTTTAGTGGTTCATCAGCTGCTTCTCGCCTTATTTAGTAAACTTAAATAAGCAAAGAGGCGATAATCAGTGTATGTCGCATTTTGGAATAAATGTAATGCATTTTATTTCTTAAAATAAAAAATGATGTTTCTTTCAGCGAAATTCAAGCTTTGCTCTTTGTCATCTACGATGATTAATCACAATAACGCTTTATGTGAACGCTTACTCTTCTTCATATGAAAATAGTCGTACGCTATCTACAATTTTCTATGTTGTTTTTGGCTAACCATCCCCGAGAATTAAAGCTCTTGAATTTTATTCTAATATTTCGGTTCGTAGTTCAATTGTATGTATATATATATATTTATGTATGTATATATAATCCAAGAATATACAGTTTTCTATATAATTTCTATATATTTTTATAATAAAAAATATTTTATTTCAGTTTTCTATATAAATTTTATACCTAAAAACATAATGTTATCGCGTCATGTATAAATAGTTTCCTGTTATAGACTGCATCTCAATTTTTCCGATGCTGTTTTTTTTGCATATTATAAAAATCAAACAACACTAGGTTTTTTACAGTTCTTCTCGCCCTCCACGTCAATAGAATATGCAATAAATGAAGTTATTCGAAATATTATTATAAAAATAGTTGATATTCACACAAAAACCATACCTTCCAAAATACCAGGTTTCTGCTTAAAAATCAGATTATTATCGTGCTTTTGATTATTATCATATGATATTATTCTTATTTTATTTGTTAGTCAATTCGTAACAATTGACTTTTATTTAAATTTCAATTTAAATAAAATTTAGATTAACAATTTAAATAATTTTACATTTCAGTAATTTAAAATTGTTGATAAAATTTTTAATTTAAATTTAATTTCTAATTTTTATTCCTTATTCTGATATATCATATATTATTTATTATTATTTTGGGAAATATTTATATTTTCCAAAATGTAAATATTTAATATTTATATTAGGAATATTAATATAATATTAATATATTTATATTTATATTATGAATATGGGTCGAAGTCTGATAACATGGCAGTTACTCCTGATGACCTATATTTCTTATTCGAATACATCGTCTGTTATTTATTATTCAATTTATAAAAATTGACTTTTATTTTAAATTTTACTTGATATAAATATAAATTCTAAAAACTTATATAATTATTTATTATTGATCTTTATTTATCTTTTTTAATATATTAATAGTAAGAAATATGTAGGCTCAGTTATATAATCTAATTTAAACAATCTGAATTATATTGTTCATACTATTAAAACACAAAGATCACATGAGCACAATGAAATTCAACAGGATTTGAAATTAAAGCCATATTATATCGTACAAATTCTGTTGTAAATGCTTCCAATTTTATACAATTAAATAATACCATATAGCGGAATATATGCATAAAGCATGCAGAGTTCACATCCTTAACGTAACATGTGGGGGCTCGTAGCGAAATAATGGTAGAGAACACGCTGTAGATTTAACATCCACTAAGCCAATTGAACGCAGAAGAATGCGAAATTCCAAGTCTTTAATCATTTGGTTCTTTGAAAATGGCACAATGTGCTTTAGATTTATGCCAGTATCAAAAATGCTATATGTATTAATTCCAAACAAAATCTTGTAAAATGTTGATTTGCTATTAATTTTGATGAAATTAATTAATAATTAATTAGCCAAATAATTAAATTAATTAATAATTAAGTTACCAAATAATTAAATCAACTAAAGTATAAAATTATTAATCGAATAATTTTAATTTATAAATGAATTAATCACTAATGATAAAATCTAAATTCATTTATTGGTATTAAACATTTTGAAATCACCTTTAATCCTCCGCTCTATCAGGTTTAAAGTATCAACTCCTGACATTTCGATAAAATATCCATCGCCACCAAGAACCATGAATCGGTTGGTATCGTTGAAACCAACAGGTATGTAAGAGTATTTAGTGAGCGAAACCTTAATATCATTGATTAAATAATCCAAACAGATTAAACGAACTTTGTCATTCCAATAAAGTTTGCCTATCATTTCACTGACTTTCTCTCTGACTGTTTCATACTCTTGTTTCAAGGTATTCCTATTAATAAAACAGCTTGCTAAACTTTTAATGAAGCAAAATCACAATGTTATGCAAAAAAAACACTTTTCTCGAAAACCATTGTGACATCAATTTATTGTTAAATCTATTATAATATTAATAATATTATAATCTGTTATAATATTATTATAACATCTTTTAATATTTATTTACACAAACGAAGATTTGAAACTTGTTGTTAAATGCTGTCTGGCAAATTTCGCTTCCCCGCATGGAAATCATCTAACGCACGAAGCTGTTGAGAGATATTTCCTCTTGAATGTGTCTCGTCTGAAAAACTCAAAAGAAAGCTTACGAGCTGCTCAGAGAACTCGTAAGAACCCTTATATTATAATTATTATATAATAATATAAAAATATTACCCTATTATTATATAAAAATTATAATAATTTTCTAAATAATATTTTTTTGAAAAATTAAAAATTCAATCCTTTTATCTGACGATATCTTCTTAGGGACCGATTTCATTAACGAATTGAACACGTTCCGACACCTTGTCTAGTGGAAACTATTAAGGGATGAAAAGTGCCGTTTTCAATTTATTCTACTCTTCGAGATACTGCTGATTTACGCTCCTCATGATATGCGAATACTTATCATGTAATAATAATATTTTTTTGAAAATTCAATTTATAAATAAAAAAGCTTAAAAGGCAAGTCCCATACCGGTCAAAATTGTAAAATAATTGGTTGACATTTCCATTCTCCATTTAAGGAACAGCTGGTATGCTGCAATCATTTACCTGGCAACTCGACAGCGAAAAGAATCTGAGATACTCTGAACCGGAGCGAAAACCTCTAATGTGGAGGGAAGTAGCACGGCCAAGCGTAAAGCCAATAACTCGCTTTTATATGCACGGACATTCGGCATAATTTCAATTTTGCTGTTTAACTGATTGTAATCGGCCTATCTGTTTTAGAACTGGTATCGTGCATGAACCAAGACCACCCGAAACTGAGAAAATAAGGGGAACGAACAAATTTTTCTCCACGTCGATTGTTTTTTCTTCATATTTCGATATTTTGCGGTTTTCATTATACTTAAATGCTGACGCTATAGAAGTGAAGTACGATTCGGCAAAGTTATTGAATACGGCGACGTCGATAAACGTCCGCTCGAATCAGTCTTTATATAATCTATTGGACACAATATCGAGCCTCGTTTCTCTTTCACGAGTAGTTGTGGGATTTTGGAACACAAAACCTCGTTAATATTCTGCAAATGCGATTATGTTGCTACGTTGCTAGTCATTTTTCTCAGTTCGCCAGCTACAACGTCCGTTATTGAGTTATGGCGGACAATTTACAGTTCCCCTGCAAATTGTATTACAATTTGCAGGGGACTTGTAATACAAATTGTATTACAATTTGTGCAACGCTAGTCCCTCTAGTGTTACGCACAATAATATTACAATTATATTGGTTAATTGTATTACAATCATATTATATTGTAATATTAATAATTAATAATATCTATTAATAATATCTATTAATATTAATATTAATATTATCTTCAATAATTATTTAAACCGTTATATTTTCCGATGAGGCAATTGTCAATCTTAATACAGTCAACTGCGGACTCTGGTCATTAAATCAATGTTGAAAAGGGGAAAGCATGACAAACGTTGGCATTCGAAAACATGAAGAAGCGATGAGCAGCATAGTATACAATGGCACATTTTCGATCTTTCATGAAACGATATATTGATTGCACAATATTTGTAATGGTATTCATCTAATGATACACGCCAAATCAGAGGGCGCTTAATCGACCACGGATCCTTCCACCTGGATTGTGTGTAGGCCAGTGTTATATATGCTATGATCTAAATGATCCAACTTACTAATTAAGTTGTCCCCATTTTGAAAAGGAGACTGTAGAAGGTAGTCGTGTATGAGCTCAGGGCAATGTTGAAGGCGAGATAAAACCGCGAGTGATGTCGATGACTATTTAGAGGACACGTCTAATACACGTGTTACGTATTTCCATTGAAGTCTATTTAATAAAAAAGTTGAAGAGTTGAGATCCATCCAAACACTTAAAACTGTTTGGATGGATTTAATTAAAGTAACGGCAGACGCATTTAATCAGAGTAACGTACTGTTCCTTCAAATAATGGCGCCCTAATGTGTTTGATTAAGTTAGTGGATACGGCAATTTATGCAAATTTGCTTTACATATGCTCGGTAAATGATCAGCGAGACGTAAGCAACATTCTCAAGTACTTATATAATTCTAAACTTGAGCCGTCTAATTGTAACGCATCATTTCGACTTAAGTTACCCACTTTTTTAAATTTAACGACCTTCAACTTGGATAAATCTATGAAGAGATCATTTCGAGTACAGAATTCAGAGATTGACTTAAATGCTATTTGGGCATAATTTACATTTACATAAATAATCGCAAAGCCGTCTGCATATAGTAACGGTTTGAATTCATTACAGTTCCGTCGAATGCTTAACGAGAAATCCACGAGAAAAACGAAAAGAGTAAAAGGCTTAAAGGGTCCCCTTGTAGAACACCACGATTAGCGCAAACATATTTCGAACAGTTTAGTCCATCAAATAAGTAATGTTATTTCACGGTAGGAATCCTTCGACTCTACGTTTCCGGTACCCTTATAAAGAACCTTGATAACCCCTTTCCCGATATTCGGCTGGTATCGAATTGCCGAACAGAAAGCAATTGAACATGTAAACGCAATAATTACTTAGTAGATCGAACGATGATTTGATTTGTTCAGCGCATAGACGGTCTAATCATGTCGCTTTGTTATTTGCCATCTTGTTTAATGATTGGTACACTTCGTCAACCGTAAAACAACTATTAACGTCGTCGGAACAGTCATTAATCTCTAAATCGCAGAGGGGCATGCATGTGTTTATGCAAGGAGGACACGCGGTAAGTATTGAAGAGAAATGGTTTATTCACTCCGGCAGAGAAATGGGTCGTTCTAAGAAACATCTCGATTTAAGTAACCATCGAGCTTTCTCCGCTTTTTGTAATTTGTCACGTTCAGTTGCCTTATAGTTTTCATTTCGGAAAGCTGACGCCAAAGCACAGTATAGCCTGCGCAGAGTAATTATTTTTACTCTTTTTTAATCTTTTAGAATCCTTATATAACGTTCGCAAAATATTTCCCAAGATATTAAATAAAGTCAGTTTCGGAGTTTGCTTAGCAAATCTCTGACGGTCGTACATTTGATTACAAGTCGCAAGAAGTGTTTGCCGGAGGATAGTGTAGCTATTGTAAATTTCAACCGAATGTAATACATTACAGGAGAGTTTTATACTTTTAATATCTAAAAGCGAATTGCGAATAAACCAACTATGTTTAAAACGAGATTTTTTCGAGACTCTATTATTAAATAGTTTAATACATACAATGCTTTAAGTTTTCTAAGGAGACCCCATGACCGAAGAAAATATACCCCACGCCTACATTTGAGAAAATATATCAATGCGGCTACACCCATTCGGAGCCTCATTAGACTAGCATTCTACAGGTGTTTATAATGTGAAGCCGAATTTTAAGAAATAGCTAACTAACAGTTGAAGCTTCTGATGTAACGGATATGTAAATCTAGCCTTGAAATGTCCAGCTATAACTAAGTGTTCGATACGTTAGTGTTTGTCAAAAAGATAAGATAGTTCATTTATGATATCTTAAACATAGCATTTAGGGCTAAAATAGCAGCCAATTATGTATCAATATGGAGTCGCTAAGCAAATCCACTTGTCAGAATAAGTACAAGCCCATTCCCTAAAGCTACAGTTAATAGCAAGAATAATACCACCCACGGTCTTACAAATCTTAAAAGTATAGAACCCGTTAGGTGACATCGAATCGGTACAAAATGTTTCACACAATACTACAATATCGAAAGTTGCTAATTGTTTAACCATATTATCATCGCTAAGTAAGGTTCGAAGACCCACAACATTGAACAGAAGACTCAGAAAGTGAAGCTGAGGATATGAATATCTCGTTTTCCAAATTAGCATTAGTGGGTTCATTGTATGAAAAGCCATTTTGTAATAGTCATAAGCGTCAACTGGACTATGTTGGGCAGCCTGCTGTTGATTATTGCCCTTTGGATAAATACGCATTATTTGGTTGTTACGAATACAAACTGAAGTAGAAGGATCGGCAGCACGTTTAGCCTTCAGATGCGTGTGTAACGTAATGCGATATTCCCGTTCCGCCAACGATAAATCATGATTAATAAATACTTCCTTAAATATGTCGGAGTATTTTAACCGAGTTTAAGATTATGCTTCTGGTAAATATTCTCATTTCAAGGATAAAAGAAGCCATTAAAGTGAATCACTTTTATTAGCTGGCAAACGGCATCACTTTATTGGAAATTTCTCTGGTAAGCAAATATTGATTGCATTTAAAAGATCTGCAATTGTTTTTCGCTCATCGTGTATTTGTGATAAATTACCAATAGTAACATTGAAGACGCGTTTGCTTTCTCTATTACAAGCTTGCAAAATCTTCAGTGGATGAGTGTTCGTGGTTAATTTAGCTGTCGCCAGCATTGAGTAAGCAACTTCTCTTCAAACTATACTTGCAAAATATGGAACCGGACGAGATGCTCCGCATCCCTTAAAACTTACTGAGGATGTAGCCTTCATAATCGAAGTTTAATCTAAGTTTCAGTTCTCTTACTTCTGTTTGAAGAGATGATATTATCTTAGCTTGTTCGTCGATTGAGATCTGTGCTGAAGGAAGCTTCTTTGCAGCACCATGTTCACACAAAAACTCTCGCGATACGTTTATTTGCATTTTAACACATGTACGCACATGACAATTTACTGAAGTGTATTCCATGTCAATAGCTACATAATATAATGTATCATCAAAGTGATCGTTATTAGTTTGGGATACATCATGTACATCCAAAGTCAAACATTTTACAATATTTTCTTAAAGTTGGACGTTGAACGCGGTGATGGCGCTGAAATAAATGAACGTTGAACGCGGTGATGGCGCTGAAATAAATAATAATATAATAATTATATTATTATAATATTGTGAATATTATATTATTATAAAAAATTATAATATTATTATATAAATTCAAGATCATTTGTTCGCAATAAACATTTAAGAAACAATTTTCTTTGTCATTTAATTTCCTTAAACGCCAGATACAAATTTAACTGAAAAGTTTTAGTGTGAAAATCAAAATTAAAAAGTTAAACATTTTACATTAAAATTCTTACCATTCGTCCATAGTAGATTTTATTTTAGCCTCATCCTTAGGAGAATAAAATTGATGTTTTTTATCTATATGATTAAACTCACATGATTTTGGTATTCAATGTACCTTTGTATACACGATACATCTTGTTCTTCCGTATTCATCTAATATTTTAAGTGAACATATTACTTCATCAGTATAACATAAATTAAAATTAATTTTTATTGCAATATTCATGGTCATATTCATACTCCCTTACAATTAAATTGTTTCAAATTTTATTTTTAATCCAATTGAATAAAGTGATCGTCAGCAATCCCTTGATAAAATCCGAAACGTGAAACGTAGTGGATCAGTAGCTGATGAGGACCAGCAATACTGAAATGTAGTGTACTGCTGTTGTCTTATAGATAGGATTAAAGCAGCGTGCAGAATAAAAATAGTCATCAAAATTTCAATGATAACAATGACTGCAAATTTTTCAAATTGAAGGTAGAACCTTTCCCTTTCCAATGCTAATTTAATTTGAAATCAGAAATGATTTCAATTAAATTTGCATAATGTAAGACGAAAGTATTTAATTTAATCTAAGTGCCAATAAAAGCAGACGAGTCAATTGATCGTCATCCAACATTAAAAGGACCGAACAATGAAACGTAGGTATTGGATCAGTAGCTGATGAGGTCCATCAATACTAAAATGTAGCGTACTGCTGTTAGCGTATAGTTAGGATTATAGTAGCGTGCATAATCGTCAAACATTTCAATTGTGGCCAAGTAAAAGCTTTTAATTGCCAATAAAAGCAGGCGAGCCGAGTAATCGTCAGTCCATCTTAAAAGTGCCAAAACTTGAACCGAAGGTATTGGATCAGTAGTTGATAAGGTCCACTAATACTGAAATGTAGCGTACTGTTGTTGGCTTACAGATAGGATTAAAAAGCGTGCAGAATAAAGTCATCAAAATTTCAATTATTTTGTTTATGGATATTCTACATCCATAGATCTTTATATTAAATCTTTATATTTTCGGTTATATCTATACAATAAACTCCTCAACAATTATAAACTATACAATTAATACATCAAGCTTTCAAATTATATATTAAGTGGATCAATTTTGTATATTTCTAATGTAGGGACACATCGTATATAAGGGATCTTATGTTCCAGGAATATTTGCCGTAACCTGAGAGCATACAAGTTCCATATAATAAATTTAATTAGATTTCAATTAAAATCAATTATTTTAATTATATCTGGTAATTTCTATTTTTGATTGAAATCAGAATATACGAAACAACCATTTAAGAAATACTTCGTGACAACTAACACAGCACAATGGAAGATTCTAACAAAGAAACATGTATCAGCGTTGAAGACGATAAATTTACATTCGACGAAGATCAAGATGACGCATCGAAATTAACAAAACTAACAAGGAAGATAATTATAGGCATTGTGATTTTCTTTAGTGTACTGTTATTTCCAATATCTATCCCAATGAGTATTCGTATCATTAACCAATACGAGCGAGCGGTGATTTTCAGAATGGGTAAGCTGACAAAAAAACCGAAAGGGCCAGGATTATTTTTCATTATGCCCTTACTCGATAAAGCAGTAGTGGTTGATATGCGCACAATAACCCTAAACATACCTAAGCAGGAAATTCTAACCAGAGATTCCGTAACAATGGAAGTTGATGCAGTCCTTTTCTCGAGAGCTTTTAATCCAACTTGGACGGTAACAAGGATCGAGAACATACAACAAAGCACTGTACTGTTAGCGGCTACTACCTTACGTAATATTTCAGCGAGTACATCACTAATCGAGTTTTTGACAAACAAAGATCAAGTTTCCAAAGAGCTGCAAAATATAATCGATAAAATAACCGACGAATGGGGAATAAAAATCGAGAGAGTAGAAATTACGGATGTTCGACTGCCACAGCAAATGCAGAGAGCAATGGCGGCTGAAGCCGAAGCAGACAGGGAAGCGAAAGCTAAATACATTGCAGCACAGGGGGAAATGAGAGCATCAGAATCTTTGCATCAGGCGGCAGAGATCATGTCAAGAAATCCAGCAGCTCTACAGCTTAGATATTTACAGACACTCAACACTATCAGTGCAGATTCTAATTCAACGATTGTTTTTCCATTCCCAATGGAAATTATGAAATCTTTCTTTAAATCGTAAGGATCACCAGTTAATTCAATTCTTTACTTGCGCTTATTTAAAATTATTAATTTTGTTAGATTTCATTTTAGCAATTGATTTGCAATGACATGCGGTTAATTTTATTATTTATTGATATGTCTAATGCTTGACTGTGCCAAAAATAATAATATTGAAGATTTATCATCTATCGATCATCTCAATAATTGTTTCAAATCAAATTAATTTACTTCATTTGAAAATTATTTAATTTGCTATTCCTGTTAAAAATAAAGTCTTTAATTTGAGAAACTTTGTTATTTTTATTGCTTAAAATGCATTTAGAAACATGTTGAAAACATGAAACTAATAGTGAGCTTTAAATTGCTGCTATATATTAGTGGAAAAACATTCACGAATTTGTTATAGACATACAACTAGCGTGATTTCAAAGATTTGCTTATCCAAAAGTTTCAAATTTAAAACACAGTAAATATAATATTATATCTCGCAACTGTACATAGATACTTTTATATCCATTTAAAATAGCGAATGATTTTTTTAATAAAATGATTTCAACGTTATTTACTCCTGTTACGTCCTTGCTAGTCGATAAGCTTAGTTGTTTTAGTTCACTTATATCGATTTCAATGCAATTTGGGGCTAGTTTGCATTGAGTGTTATGGACGGATTCATCAGATCCACACACTCCGCATTTCTTCATCCTACCACAGGTGGAGTTCTAGTGTCCCCACATGTGACACTTGTTACAATGTGGAAATGTAGATTATCCGTACTTGCAATTGTAAAATTTACTGAATATTTATCCATTTACAGTAACTGTAAATGGATACTTTTATATTCATTTAAAATAGCAAACTAAATTTTAATTATATTATCTACTGATTAAATTTTAATCTAAAATATTAAGCGGTAAGATCACGAAACAGTCCGGCTACAACGGATGCAATAAAAGCAGATAGGACGCTCAAACACAAATGTGTATGATATACGACTAATTGTGATGATTACTAAAAAATTAATTAATATTATTTTTGGAATATATAATAAATATAATGAGTATCTAAAAAATTCAATCTTCAAGTAAATATATCAATGTAGTCAATTGAAATTGTATTCAGGCATTAAATATTTTGATAAATCTAAATTATTTAAAGTAAAAACACCTATATGTAGACAAATAAAAGATGTTCCAATGCAAGCTAACGGCAGTCCAATTAGAGCTGACAATTAGAGTTTGGTCGACTTTCTTTTTTTATAAATTTAATGTTTTGGAGGGACTAACGCTTTAGAAGTTCTGCGATATATTCTTTTTCTAGGTCAGGGTAATATAAGTAATCTTTACTGATTTTCTTATAAATTCGTTGAAATTCTGTTTTTTTTCATGGAATTGTGGGGTAATGCTAACCAGATTAACGAGTTTCTTAATCGAAGGAAGCTCCCCCATTTCACGATTTAGAACAGTAAGTTACTAACCTTAATTTCTTCAGTTTGCAAGAGCAGTTTTTTGAGCAGTGATTAATTTATTAATTCAGATAAAAAAGAAGTTTGTTTCAAGTAGTAACAAACTACTTGAAAGTAGTGGTAGCTGATAATTGATAATTGTATGTTGTAAATGGATCCAGTTATATTTACAGTTACAGTTTTAATGTTGTTTTACATTTACAGTTATCTAGTAACTGTAAATGGATACTTTTATATTCATTTAATATAAATGAATAATACAAACATGATTATATTTAATCTAAGATATTAAGCGGTAACATCACGAAACAGTCCGGCTACAACAGATGCAATAAAAGCAGATAGGACGCTCAAACACGAATGTGTATGATATACGACCAATTGTGATGATTACTAAAAACGCAATCAATTATTATTTAAATAATCAAATAAAACGCATGAATTAATAAAGTAAAATTAATTTAGTTATTATTGACTCTTATTCTATCAATTGTGTGATGCGTAAATTTTGAAATAAAAGTTCAAATCGTACGATATAACTTTTGATAATAAGAGTTTGTAATAAAATATTATAAGCCTTGACGTATGATATTTAAAATGTGATCAGTTTTACTTCTATCTTCATCATCTTCATTGTCACTTTCTTCTGCTTGCCTGATATCTTCGGCCTCAATTGCGTTTACCTTTTGCAAAAATTGATACATCAAAACTTCTGCGGATTTCAAATTGGTCGCCCTGTAAAAAGCTTGCTGACCGACCAACTTATTGCATAAGACACCATTCCGGTATATAAATACAGTAGGCAATAAGTTGTCGGGATACTTTTCAATGCAGAGGTTGCTTCGACTTCGTAAGAATTTGGTGTGTACGTACTTCTTCGTAAAGTTTGCAAACACTTGGTTAATGAGATTGCATAGTATAATGCTAAAGAACAAAAATGATTACAATTAAATTGTGGGCCAAAAGTTCAAAAAAATTTTAAATTATAAAAAGCAAGTAATTTAAAAAAATAAAGTTGCTCCAGATATTGGAAATCGCGACCAAATGAAAACGCTTCAGCTCATTTACGTTCTCAACATTCTCTTGGCCAAAACGATCACGTCCTCAGGCATCATCTCTTTTGCGCCGTGTCCGAAACGCCCACGACGTTTCAGCGCTGCACGGCCAAGCTAATTTTATGGAATATGTAGGAGGTTGAACAAGGATCTCCTGTCGCTCTCTTGAGGCTGCATCCAATATATCAACTGAGATACACCTCGGACTCGCCAGACGCTCCATACGTTTCGACTTCGAATGAAAGGAAATAATGAGACTAGGATGGGCCGCGGTATTTCCGTCGCTTCCGTTCCTCTGTCGTTGTGGCTGCTCCTCCTGCTTGCTGAGACGCGTGTCCGACGTTGCTGGAGGCCATAGTGTCTACGCAAGTTGCATCCCAAAGGAGGCATTTGCTTTGGAACCAGAGAAGAACAGGCACTTTATCGGGCCAACGTCCATCTATCCTGCATAGATTGGGCGGCTTCAGGATGTTAGGGGAGTTGGTAGTATTTTAAGTGCGGCTGATAACGTTATTTACTTCAAATGCCTCGGATATCGACCCTTTAACTGTTTGCATTATAAGCCATGTCGTCCCGTTGTCTACAATTGCGCCGCATATGTATTGGTGTGGCGTACATATCGGGAGACTCAATCTCAAGGACACTACTATCCTCACTGCATCGCCGTCCAAAAGGGTACCAAGGTTTGCCACCGGAAGGGTGTTGAGCCATTTACCGGACTCTTAAGTAGAAGAAACCAATAGTCTGATCAAGGACACCCCATCCAACATGTTTGAGGAAGAGCTGTATTCCGTCTTCTTCCTCTTTGAAGCATTTCAATTTTAAAGTGATTTTTGCTCACACTACAATCACCCACATTCAAATATGCCCCCTACATTCCATATTGCAATAAACAATATAATTACTATGCTATTTTAGCATAGTCAACTTACTACGGCCCTTCAAACTTTCCGCGGGCAGGGGCTACTATATATAAATATACAAATATTTTTAAATGTAGTATATATTACCTTACACTTTCATAATCATAAAACTACTACTCATATGTAGATTAATTCATCAGAACTTCCAATTATTCCAATAACGCGGGTTTGCTTTAAATAAATCCTATATCCTCTCAATTTGTAATAACAGTAAGACACTTTAAAGCATTTTCATTCTACATTTAACAATAAAATCCCCCAAAGAGACTTACCCCTCACACTCCGCCACTCAGAACCTAATCAATAGAATTTCACTACTTTAGATTCTAATCCACACATTTCTGAGAGACTAGGTCCTAATATCTCAGGGTTTGAAGTACGTACCCAAACCCTAAGATATTTTTGGGGTATTCTTTTAATGTCATAATATTATGCATATTGCTGGAATTATTATAGACTCAAGGAAAAAGTTATATTTTGTTAAGCTTTCGATCGTTTAGCTCCTTTTCAAGTTGCTTTTGGAGAACCTGCATCTCCAATAAACTCCTGCCCACTTATACAACATTGTTATCTCAACCGCATTATTATCTCTTAAGTTCAAGCTCACTTATTCTACACTCTTTATCCAGATAAAGAGTTTATCTCTAATACTGCCTAACTCCTTAAATTTACTTCAAGCTCCTTAACGACCCGTCAATTCTCCTGTGGTAGGGTGGTTTAGACCCATCCACTCTATCGCCGATGTCAACTGATAATGAAATACAATGAAATGTGAGACCCCCCAAAAGACCTCACTGCATGTGACACCAAACCAAATCCTGGTAAAATGAGATTATATCCCTCAGTGTGAGCAAAAAACTAAATAAATGTTGGTATAAGATTGGGGAACCTCCCCCGCAGGGGTCAAAAATCTGATGTTCAAATTGCAATTAATCAAGAGCATGTTAACGTCGCCGCCAAGAGTGTTAATGTCAAAACCACTAACCCCGCGGTTGTTGCTATGGCCCACACAAACAGCGGCGCGTGCTCCACTCTATACACTCCCTTTCTCCCAGTCACTTAAGTAACCAAGATGTTAATTGAACTAAAAATATAGAAAAGCCCTACTAAATGAAGCCTCAAAATCATAAAATCCACAGCCACACCAGAACTATAATCTCCTAGTATAAGAGGGGGATATATGGTCCAAACTGCACCCCCTCTCCTTAATAATAAAAATACTCCCATAATTCCTAACATAGAAAGTAGGAGAATTAACCTCACATTATTCAGGTGGGGAGGGCTATGTCCCTCAACCCCAGCAAACTGGCATTAATCAATTACCAAATCTGCCCATAAAAACTGGTATAAATAGAAAAAGACCATCATAATTGCATGCCTGGTTACTAATACGTTATACACAGCGTTACTACCCATCCAAACTCCCTTCTTCCTAACTTCAACCGAATTAACAACCTCATAGAAAAACCATCAACCATCCCCATACACCAACCAAAACATACATCATTATTATGATTAACTGACATCAACCAATGAAAGACACTACACTATAACCACTATCAAAATAAGCCCTTAACCCCAAGAAATAGTGGGGGGGGGGAGAATTGGGGTTTTGGTTTTCTCCCTCTTAAAACGTTAGTTATCCGACTAGTATTCACCCCTCGCAAGTAGCCAACCAGACTCAAACATCTAATTGGTAGCTAAAACTACCAACAATATATCTTCAACCAATCTAACAAAAACGTATAACTTGAGACCAGACTCTAGCATTGGAGGTATGCAGGCAAAAACCACTATCACCTCCGCTACTCTGTTACCCCTCTCGGGTGTGTTGATATTAATTAACAGCAGGGAAACTAGACTAAATACGTACCCCCAAACAATCCATAAAACACTCAACTACTCCAGCCACCTCCATTAAAACTACCCACCAGTATGAAACACTTATGATAAAGTTAGAACTCAAACTCAGCCTCTTCAAAACAATATGCAAACTCCTCCCAATACAACTCTCATCATCATGACCCCTAAAAATAAATCCAATTCCTCATGAATAAGCCATCCCCACTCTAGCATCAGTGCTAGAGGAATTAACTTTTGTAGCCCTAAAATCAAGCCAATCCTAATCCCCCTATCGGAGCCTTACAAAACCCGGTAGATCCATGTTGTAAAAGGAAACAAGCCAAACTTGATAAAAAAAACCAACCAAACTAACTCCCCATAACTCACCCAACAGGCCCTTATGACAACCAGAAAGCATACAGCATAAACCAAAAAGTATTCAAATCTTCTACCCACTCGTCTATACGGCATCAAGCTTAAATAGATTACCACCACTAATCCTGCCTCCAAAGCTACCCACACTCAATACACCCTTAAACACGAAGCTACTACCCTCAAATCTGCGACCATGAAGAAATCATACACATAAGTAAGCCTAAGGGATTAGTAGTCCCCAGTCATCTCTTTATGGGGACTAGTTTAAAGGTAGCAACCCCATTTACCCCTAATTTTATAACAGCTCACACTAGCGATTCGTAGTTGCATTCTTGCATTTCATCCCCTATCTCATAATAGCAATTCATGAAGTTTAATTGACCTATGAGGTTACATTAAATGCCAATAAAGCCCTAAAAGCACAAACAGTCAAATCATGTCAACGAATTGTCAGTACAAATGATTTTCACAACTGTCCAGCTACCTATAACCTATCGACAGTGTATCTTCTGACACCTATCAGCAGTGTAGTAATAACTATCAGGTTGAGTAAGATTCCCCTACAATATGTAATTCGTGAAACCCTGTGATTTAAGATTTAGGATTGAGCGGGGGTTTAAGAACAACCTCTGCCCAATCCTGTAGAAATTCTAAACGAAACAGCTAATCACTCCACAACCTATACTAACACAAAACAAACCCCTATTACCGCCTTTAACACCGCTCATGAAAAAGCTATACCCCTGAGAAGGCTATTGTAGGCATGTGAGACAGTTACACCCGACCTGTAATTGTCTCACATTTACAGCACAAAATAAATTTAAAAACTGAAATACGTCATTAGCTATGAATAATGAATATTATCCATCCAATCTTTTTTAATTTGTAATAAAAGAAGATACACCAGATAATCAAATTTCATCTGATGCGATACGTCATTAGCATGTATTTATGAAATTTTAAGAATTGCCATAATAGTAGACAACAAACAGTTTAATTTTTTTCAACAATATTTATCATAATAGTTGATAATAGTTAACAAACAATATAATCAAATCATACTCAAAGAATTGTAAGAATCAGTGAATAATATTAGGGAATCAGTGAATAACCCCATTGAGCGGTTAACAAAAGTATACCGTTCTATTTAAGTATTTCAAATAAAATTTTATATCTTAATAGCATATACTTACTTTGGTTGGTATATATGTAACACTACAGAAATATCTTTGCCAGCATTATTTACTTCATCTACATAATTTGCGGCAGTGATTTCTTCAACACTTCCAAAAACTGGCTTTCTTGTTGATTTCATCATCTCAGACACTCTTTTCTGTCTAAACAACTAAAATTTATAATTCTAAATATTTAGTAACTAAAAACACCCTAATTACGACTTGCATTTTAAAATCGTGTTGCAACTAATAGTTGTCTTTGCAAAATACAAATTGGCAAACAAGAGCTGTCAATCGATTACGATTATTAATTATTTAAGTTAATTATCATTTAATATCATGATAACATTAAATTTATATATAAGAGCGAATAAAGAGGAAGCATAACTAACGAGAAGTCGGCGAAGTTAAATGAAAAGAGACGAATTCAAATGAGAAATTCCATGATTACAATTCAAAGAGAGCTTTTAAAAGTTTTTTATTTACAATAAGAGTGAGCTTTTAAAAGCTTATTTAATTACAATTAGAGAGAGCTTTACCCAACTCTTAAATGCTGCAGTATCTTCATTAACATCAAACTGAGCTGTAGTCATCAATCATGTCACAGACGAAGGTGCGCCTTCATGGCTAAGCACACCATTGCATTAGTGTGTGATAATTACCGTATTCCCACCACAGTTCAGAAATGCCATAATCTCACATTCCGCATTTGAAAATGTGAGATATTTAAAGAGAAATTGTGCGTGTGAATATATAGCTGATTGGAACCATTTACTGCAAAGGTGGTCTTTGAGACTTCTTATCATTAACAAGTAATTATTGACATGTGGACTTTGTTTTCTGGTAATATAACCTCTGTCAGAAATACTGCATTATTGATACGACTATTTTTCTTTATATAAAAAGAAATATATTTTTGTATTTTAAAATATTTTATTTTTCTTTGTATATTCTTTTATTTATATTTACTTATATTTACTCGTTGAATTGGGCATTAAAGAAATAATTGAGCATAAAAATCTCAAAGATTTTCATGAAATCTTAAAGACCACTTTTGCATGTAGTCAACGACCGCCTGCAAAGTTGGTCTTCGAGACTTGTTATCAATGGAGCTAAACCGGGCATCTCATGAAGTTAAAGTAGAATCGATATGTTAAAGTGTTTTGAGACAAGTCATGTTCAAAGAGCAAACATATATCGTGACAAGAAAGGCAATACTTGATATTATTATTTGCTACGATACGATCAGATGTTCTTTGGAGTCGTTGTCTTTATTACTCGAAAGTTTTCAAGGTCCGTGTTTACTTTGTATTGAATGAAAAATGTCATTGTAATTATGTCAGCTGTCAGTGAATGCATTTGATCACATAAAATGGCATACGAATCCAAGTTTTTCGAAGATGACTAATTTTAAATTGACTTTAATTTTAATTTAAAAAAATTAAAATTAAAGCGCAGGAGCCTTTGATTTTGACTACTTGTAAAACAGCATTTGTTAATTTGTAAAAAAGTTATTGTTGTAAACTGTTTGTAAAAATTTGAATTTATCGGAATGAATGAAAATCAAACACAAAGAAGATTATTCAATATTTCAATGGCAACTACCGTATCAGAAAAACGTTTTTACAACTTTGTGACAATTGTTGCAGCTTTGTATCAACAAATCTGTAAAAATGATTGCAGTTGCCATTGAAATATTAAAAAATCTTCTTCGTTTTTGATTTCCATTGTTTTTATAAATTAAAATTTGCTAAATTTAAGGAAATTGATAACTTAATTAAACTGTTTGACAATTAGTGGTGAAAGATGGCAAAATGTTTATTCAAAAATGATTATTTTGAGGCAACTTATAAGCAACTTATATTACTCCTTCTAAGCAACTTATATTCCTCTATCCGTCAGCGAATAAGGTCATGAGAGGTGGTCTGATGTTAGCGCGACTGCTTAGTACAGATGGGTTTCAACAACCACTTCTTATGAATCAGTAAGATGTCGAGGAGTGAATTAGTTGTTGAACAATGAAAGGTGGGGACGGTGGTTTGTAAATAAGATAGTCGTTCCTGGTTCTGCGGTTTGCAGCATTAATCCAACGATCGGTTCTACAACTTTGTGACAATTGTTGCGGGTTTGTATCAACAAATCTGTAAAAATGATTGCAGTTGCCATTGAAATATTAAAAAATCTTCTTCGTTTTTGATTTCCATTGTTTTTATAAATTAAAATTTGCTAAATTTAAGGAAATTGATAACTTAATTAAACTGTTTGACAAAAGTGAACACATTTATTGTATACTTTTGTTCACGTTTACTAATGTAAAGATGATATGATCATTAAAACGATTAACTTATGATGTAAAGATGACATTTAATAATAAACAAAATACTTTGAAGACTTTAAAGACTCTGGATAAGCTCTTAAATTCAGAAGTTTAATTAAATCTATAGAGGATTTAAAATACTACACAATCAATGTGCACTTTATTTATTTCAGCTTAATTTAAGATAAATGTAATGAGCTTAATTTAAAAAAATATTCCTCAAAATAATCATTTTTGAATAAACATTTTGCCATCTTTCACCACTAATTGACAATTACCTTAATTTTTGATAAAATTAATGTTGATGATAAAAAGGTTATTTAATAGATGCATTAAATTAGCATCTATTAAATGATATAATCTATTACATTATAATCTATTATATTATAATTATGATTATATTTAATAAACTTTAGTAATAACTTTGTCTTCATATGCAAAAAGCTTAATTATGATATACTAATGAAAGAGATTAATTCTAATGATTTAAATGTAAATCCAACATATGAACGTAGTGAGTTAAGTTTAGAAACAATTATTACAAGTCACTGTTCTATAATGAATAAGAAGGGTATAAAAATTGAATCAGATAATAAAACTATACCTATATTATATTGAAATATAAAATTAAATAAAAATACAATAAAACCTAGGTTCATATGTAGTGCGTTTAAATGTACATTAAAACCACTTTCTGTCTATATAAATAAAATACTTAAAGTAGTTAAAACACATTTTAAAAAATATTGTAGGGTAATCGAAATTAATACTGGTATAAAACACTATTTCAGTATTAATTCTACAAAAGAATTTTTAGAACAGACAAAAGGAATAAATTTTCAGAATTTTATAAAATGTACGATTTTAGTTCGCTTTATACAAATCTAGATTTAGCAGATATTTAAGAAGCGTTAGACAAGTTAATTAATCTTATATTCGAAAAAAGATATACATATATATGCTATAATAACTATAACGCATATCTAACAAAAATTAAGCCATCAAGTAAATATAAATATATGGATAAAATTAAATTATTAGAATCTTTAAATATTTTAATAAATCAAAATTATTTAAAAATAGATACGTTTATATTTAGAAAAATAAAATGTGTTTCATTGGAAGGTAATAGTAGCCCAATTATAGCTGACTTGTTTTTAAGCTTTATAGAATATGAATTTGTTCATAACTATGTAAAAACTAAATCTAAATTATATAAAGATACGAAATATATGTTTCGATACATTGATGATATATGTGTATTTATCTCTAACAATTTTTATTTAATAAGCGAACAATTTTATCTAGGTGGCCTCATTCTTAACAAAATCAATATTAATGATAAAGAAGGTGTATATCTAGATATGAACATTAAATTAACATCAATTAAAACTACTTTTAATTTATATCGTAAAGATGACATATTTAAATTTACAAGAAACATATTTTTGCATGAGCATTCATGCATACCATATAATATAAAATATAATACATTAAATAATGAAATTTTAAGAATTGCAACAATATGTAATGATATTGGCTTTCTTCAAAATCATTTAAATAATTTAATAAATACATATTTTAAACTAGGTTACTATAAAAATAACATCAAGCAGAAAATAGTAAAATATATAAATCAACGCAATAATATAAAAAATGTTTTTTTATCTTTATAAAAAATAAACTCTTAAGCGGAAAATGTTTATGGATAATAAATAATGCACTTGTATTAGAATAAACATTCTTACCTTATATAAATCTGAATTGTGTAAAATCGTGATAGTAAAATATTTATTTTTTAATGTATATAGTATAAAATACGCAGGTTCAATTAACTGACCTTATTGATATTCATATAAAAATAAAAATTTGAAATACAATAATAGCTTTATATCTTTATTGTATATTTAAAAGAATTTCGGTGATAATTACCAAAAAAATATTTTTTTTGTATATAATAATTTTATAAAATATAAGTTTTGTATTTTTATTAAACATTTTATATGTATGTAATAAATTGTATCTTATTATATAATTATAGTCATAAAATATGAAAACAAATAAATAGTTGTTTACCTATCAATAAGGTGTAAATAACAAAATCGAATTAATTAATTAAATTAATAGCTTTTTTAAAAGTCATCTCTAAAAATATAAAATTCATCTTTATAATATTTGAGTAACTAATCAATTATCTCAAAAATGCGTTTAAAATTAACATCTAATAAATTCAACAGCACAGAGAGGACTCTCGGATATCATGCTATTTGAAAAGGTTTTTAATTTGTGTTTTAAATTAATTTTGAAATTAATTTGAATATAAATTTTATTTTATTTAAGATAAAAATTAAAATAGTTTGAAAATTTTAAATTAAAATCAAATTGCATAACTAGTATACAAAGTAATACTTTGTATTACTTTGTATTAGAATAGTTACACAAGGGGAAATAAATTATTTGATGAGAGCTAAATATCATTATGTGCCGACAATGCTAACGAATATTAAAACAAACACAAGAACGTTCTGACATAAACTGAATTTCAAAATATCGTTTATAGTTGTTAAAGTCGATTTTCAACACTAATCCATATAGCAAATCCAGCAATCAAAAATCGAATCAAGAGCGAAACAACAAGCTCGTCTACCTGCTAGATCCTTCTGGTAAGAAGCAAATGGCAAGGTTGATATCAAGCAATGAATTCACATGCCTACCAACGTCTAAACAATTCCATTAAAATCATCAGTAAAAGTAAAATTTTTAGATCAATGAGAAGCAGGAAAAAGGATAATGATCATCGCCATGGTCAATGATCATCGCCGTGGTCAATGATCTACCTTAAATGGCTACAGTTAAAAATTACACCCTTTTTTACATGGTCATAAGTCAACAATGCCCTGTGATGCTTATTTTGTGTTAAACGAAAACTGTCATTCCCATTTACGTCTCATTTACACCTTCAGAAAACCTAAATTTGTTTATCTTCCTATCTCTTTTAATTTGTTCACTTATTTGTTTTCTCAATGCATGTGTTCAATATATTTCATAATAATAAAATAATAATTAAATTCAGATTACAAAACTATATTTTAAGAATAATTTCAAATTCATTCGATTAAAAACTTAAAATGTAATTTAATTATTATATCGCCATAAAAGCGATACCTAAATCTCGCTAGAACATCTTCATCGAGCTCGTCTTCTAATTCATTGAGCTGATTTATATTTAACTTATCCAACTGCTTTTCTACAAAAATCAAAATTGCGATTTAATAATTGAATTCAAGGAAAATACCCGTATCATATTTATCTCGTATAGTATCTTCTATAATCTTCACCAAATCTTCTTCCTTCATTTCCAACTCATTGTTTTTCTTCGGTATTATACCGAATTTTCTTAACTGGTCATTCCATTCGGTATCTTCGTTTGGATTCTTCAATTATACGGAAAAGGAATGAGAGATTTAAAAATACAACAGAGCAACTTCGTAAAATTAGTTATTCCTTATAAGACATTTAAAATTTACGTTTTTATTGTGTTTATAGCAAACAAGAAATCAAATGTAATCTATAGCAAGACATGCTTAATAGACAAGATAATATCTGGCTTTCAATTTCCAGATCGCATACATTACATATTTCGTTTGTATAGTGTGTAAATATGAATTGTTAAAAATTATTAGAAATTATTATTAAAAAAGGACAAAGAGGACCTCCTCCGTCGAGAAGGTTCTCTCTGTAGTACTGTCATACTCTACGTTAACAAAGCGAAACTCGAATTTATGGTAAATTACAAATACTTAAGCAGTATATTGCCATCCCGCTGGTCGTTTACTGATAATTTCGAACTGAAATGCGCAAAAGTCGTTTCCATGACGTCTCAAGCTTTAAAACTTGGCTCCTTATATTTCGACAGGGCGTGCCGTCTCTTCAAAATCATGATATCGCCCATTGTACGTTATGGGATGGATGAATTCCGGGATGATATATTGACTCAGTAATTCAACCATATAGATGCTTGTATGTGGCGTTATATAAAGAAGTGGTAGGCTTATCTCCCAAAAGCTCATCGACGATTGTTGTGGTCTTGCCTATACTGACTCTATTTTCAATTATGTTGAGGCAGTCATTGAAACTTCCAACAATGACTGCACTTCGTTCTCATATAGTCTTGATAAAAAGCAAAATAGCTTCAATACACACAGAATTTTACAATACCTTAGCGTATCCCAATCTAATTGGAGAAATTCTTTATCTTCCAATCGCCCGTTAGTTTGGACGGTGTCAGAACAAGATTATGACAAATTCGGTAAAATTCGCATACCCTGTCATGAACGATCTACCAATTGCATACGCAGCCACTGCCTCCAACACAGCTTCACTGCAACGTGTTTTCATGTGCCAACCTACGCACGTTGCAGCTTCATCGAATTGATAGACTAATAAACAGGCGTTCCTAATTTCATACGCGAACAATTTTTAGAACAATTCCTTGTTCTACTCATTTTTCGTTACTCTGTAAAATTTGTAACTTTTAATTTCGGACAAAACCCAAAGGATAACTGCTTAAAAATTCTCTGCATTATTAATTTATCCAATTATTATTGATTATTAATAAATTATTAATAATGAAAAATGTATCAAATATACAATATAATTAATAATTATATATTATTAATTATATTATATATTAATAATTATATATTATTAATTATATTATATAATAAATAATATTATAATATAATACTAATAATATTATATTATATGTTATATATTATTATCAAATATAATTAATATTTTTTAAATATTAATTTAATAAATTTAATTATAATCGATTATATTATAATATATTACATATTGTGAATATATTGCATACACGAGCCGCTTTTCTTAACTGGTCGGTTTGATATTATCCTCGTGTGGTTGTTTGATTCCTATCAGCATCACTGTACACTACAATCAGCGTGGGTGGACCTCATCAGCAGTGAGCCCACGCCTACATTTCGTGTTTCGGTCCTTTTACTGCTTCTAATTAATATTACATATTAATTATGTTAAATCACATATATTTTTATATTATATTAATTTATCCAATTATTATTGATTATTAATAAATTATTAATAATGAAAAATGTATCAAATATACAATATAATTAATAATATATTATTAATTATATTATATATTAATAATTATATATTATTAATTATATTATATAATAAATAATATTATAATATAATATAATAATATTATATTATATGTTATATATTATTATCAAATATAATTAATATTTTTAATTCGTATTATATTAAAATATAATTTTTCAATTATATTTAAAAAATATTAAATTTCTGACAAATCGTTTAAATTTATAAAAAATAATTATTATTTCAAATAAGTGATTTAAATTAATAAAATAATTAAAGAATAATTTACAAAATTAAAATGATTTGAACTAAAGTAGTGCAATTAATGCATAAATTAAGGCACAATGTGGGATCGGTTTGTATGATATCATTCACGAGCAAGTAATTGGTAACGTGATATATGCATTAAAACTTTAGAACGATTATTCATGTTTAAACTTATACGCAAAGGAAGTTCGGTAACGATTTTCATGATAGAGTAGTAATTTAAAGTGGATTACTTAGCAGAATATTACTTTCATTCAGATAAGTAAACTGTTATTCATTATATTGCAGTTTAATTATATATAAGATCAAGTACCATTAACAATAAAATCATCTTAACCATAAACCACTCTACTCGTTTCTCTTTTCATTATTGGTAGTCTGATTGTGTATACCATAAAGAACGATTAATTATAAATTTATTTTTTTTGTTAATTTTTCTGTTTTGATCACTCGATCTGGATAAATCCCAAAACCTAATAGCACAGCAGTTTTTAATGATAACTTCTAATCTGGATTATAGAAATTATGCGATATTATAATATATAATATATTATTTATAGTATATTATATTATTAGATATTATACTATGATTCATGATCCCAATACCCTAATATAATATCTCAAATAATTTAAAAAAGCTGTAACATAATAGCATACAGTTCCACCTTATTATCTTTAATCTTTATCCTAATACACGGTATCTTATGGAAGGATAGTAAATAATACATTGTGGTAAAATAAGATATTTGGATAGTTGGATTACGTTATATTTTAATAATCACAAATGATTAAATGCGTCAATACTATGTACTCTGCTTACTGTTATGCTCGGCTGAGGAATAAAGACAGAAACCACTAAGCAGTGCCTTTTGATATCCCCAATCTTAATTTTAATACATATATATTATTAATAGGTCCATTAAAATATTGAATTCAAAGACTTTTTTAAGATCAAGATATTAACATTTTTATATTTATTTATAGTAAAAATATGTAGTCTCAATTAAGTGATTTCATTTGTTGAATCAGATAAAAAAGTTTGGAGGGATAAAATTATTGAAAATATATAAAATTATTAAAAAATTGAATTATGATTTGTTTAATAAAATTATTAAAAATTGAAGTAAAATAATCAAAATTTGAATAATTTAAGCTGATTAATGTAAGCTAAAAAATAAGCAACAATAGGTAATTGAATGAAATTTAACAGATATCAAACCTGCATTTTGACTTGATGATAATTTGGATGTGTAACAATACAGCTAAAATATGGAAATATCACGTTCAATAACTAGTAGAATGTTGATATGGCGAAAAGAAACATGTTGATCGGCAGCACATCAGCTTTACCTACAAATTCTTTAATCTTCTTATATTACACGACAGAGATATCAGTTCTGATTCTAAGAAGAAAGGTATACGCAGATATCTGCAACATAAAAACGCACCATTACCTAATAGCACAACTATGTGTAGCTCGAAAATATCATGTTATCTAAATTAGTTAAAACTTTTGAATCTAATTTAAGTGAATTGTGTTATCGCCGAATAGCCATTGTGCTATTTTATAAACTAATTTATAGTTTAAATTAAACAAATTTGATGCTAACAATTTTTGTTTAGAAAATTTCAGTACACTTTATAATATTTTGTGATTTAAAAGGTTATTTAGATCGAGTTTGTGATTAACTTAACTTGAATGTTGACTGTCATATTATTTGCTAATGCCTTTTACATAAAAGTTTCTATACATATTGAAATACTTAAGTTGAATAAAGCTTTAACAGAATTTATATTTACAAAATACTAAAAACCGACACGATTACGGACGATATGAATAGCGTGAACGTTTCAATTGGTTGGAAGCCTAAAAGGGCTACGATTTTGAAAAATCCTTTGCCTATATATAGAACTACATGTTTTTGTCAATCAAGTGGCAGTAAACAGTACATTAAGTAACTTGATGGACGCAGTATAACCGAAAACGCTTATCATAGAAAGCATGAAAGCAGAATATTACATATTTCATTCATACAAGTAAACTGTAATTCATTCTCTTCAATTTGATTATATATAACATCAAGTACCATTAACAATAAAATCATCTTAACCATAAACTACTCTACTCGTTTCTCTTTTTCATTATTGGTAGTCTGATCATGTATACCATAAAGTACGGTTAATTATAAAAATAGCTATTACATTATATTTAAAGTATTAGGTATTAATAGCACATTTATGGTCTACTTAACGAAATTCGAACTATTCGAACAGAATTTGCTTCTACCATTTGCAGATGTCGCTAAAGCGACATTTGATAATCCATCTTTACCTCACATGCCAGACGAAAAGTTTGGCATGTGAAGTGAAGAAAGTATTAATAACATAACGATTAAATAAAAATGTCCTTAATTTACTGTCTTAGCTCGCTTATGTTGATAGTGACCTGGAAGATCCTTCACGGATATTTGAGTTTTTCGATTTAACTGATACCCAATTACCGGCAATTTCGTCTTATCAAGATTAAAGGCGATTTGATTAAGTACTTGTATGACCATGAGAATAATAAATAAATAAGGGTTTTATTATTTTTAAACTTATGTTTGATATTAAAGTGAACGTTCTGTTATTTGCCGGAAATTCCACTAATCCATTGAACACAAGTAAAAAGTATATTATTGATAAATACAGAAATGTTATGTTGGATACCGCAAAGTCATTTCGTGGGACAGTTGCATTCGCTCATGTTGATGATGGCCTGGAAGATCATTCTCGAATATATGAGTTTTTCGATTTAACTGCCTCCCAATTACCGACCATTTCGTCTTATCAAGATTAAAGGCAATTTGGTTAAGTACAAGTATGACCATGAGAATGAAAAAAGCGCCGTTAATCTAACGCATCTCGTTCAAAAGTGTTAAGATAACAAAATTGAGCCTCACTACAGATCACAAAAGTTGCCGGAGGATTAGAACAATGGTCCAGTCAAAACTCTTGTACAGAGCAATATCATTTCTGTATCACATGATCCATCGAAAGCTGTTTTAGTTGAATTTTATGCACCCTGGTGTGGTATTTGCCAGTGTATGGAACCTGTGTACAATTTGCTCGGTACTCATTTCGAAAATCACTCAGATGTCTTCGTCGCTAAAATTGATGCTACACTCCACGAAATACCTTCTATCCCTATTTGCAGCTTCCCAACAATTATGTTATTCCCAAAAGGTGAAAATATCCAGCCAATTGTTTATGGCGAGATTATGTAAAGACTATATATAATGTAAATTTTATATACAAAAATATTATTTGTTATATTACAAAAAAATAAAACTATTTAAAAATAATTTTATAGAAATTATAAAAATAAATTTATATTAAATTATATTTTTATAAATTTATTATTTATAATCTCAAATTTTATTGATATATAATATATATTAAAATTAATGTATATCAATTCAATAATATAAAAATTAAACTATATCTTTTAAATTAATATAGATAAATCAAACCATATGTTTTAAATTTATAGATATCTTTTAAATTTCATTGAACCACTAAAGTTAGGTTTCTTCTAGCTTACTCTCTTTTAATCAGCTTGAAGTTGTTAATTTTTTATTGGACATCATTTTTACATGTTTATAGAATAACTTTAATTAATATTTGAATCAAATAGAATCGATCTAGCAGTTTCTATTAAAGTTCCTTATCTTCATCCGAACACTAAGTAAAATAAAATATTAAATTAATATTAAATCATAAATTAAATCATAAAATATTAAATTAGCAAAACGAAGTTTTGTTAATTTAATATTTTAAGTTCGCAGGCTCACATACTTGCAAGTTTTCTTGTTTGCTATTCACCAAGGTAGAATAGTATCATTAACAGCAGCAATTAATGTGGTGTTCATCGTCGGCAAAGGCGATAAATAGTGAAATAGTCGCTAATTTTCATTTGAGAGTAATTCTTTTGAGAGTAAAATCGAAAGAATAAAAAAATTATAAAAGGAAAACAAACACATTAGTTAGTTATTTTAATGGCTAGACAATAAAGTATACTTTACTCACAGTTCCCAGGCCACATACTTGCAAGTTTTGCTCCCATACACAAATTTAAAATTGGAAATATCTTAATCTTAAAATTTTTAACCCGATATTTTATGAACTGATTAATAGTTAAGAAACCATGTTTTAGAATAAAGATTGGATGTAATCAGAATGAACTGTTATGTTATCATACATAGACCCCTATTCTTCAACCCAGCATAGCAGTAGGGTCAAATAAATGTCAATGATGGATTTCATATTATGTAATGTGAGTATCTAGAGTGATTATATTTAATGTAATGTTAATATGAATATGTTCAATGTCTAATAATAAATTTTATTGCATAATGTTCAATATTACTTATTGTAGATTCAAAATACTGGTTTTAAAATATGTTGAATGCGGAAATCAAGTCATCTTCACAAAGACTTTGTATGAAACCTGACCCAATCACTGAAAGTACTAATAAGAAATAACTTGGTGGCAAAACTGTTGCTTATACCTTAAAAACTTGTGTTTCTGTCAGGAATGCGAAAATTTATACAAATATCGCACACGTATATATAGTGTAGATGTTTACCAGTATATTATTGATCATTGATCAATGCGAGATCATTGATCATATGAAACAGCGACAAAACATATTTTTATTTATCTGTAATTTTTCTATAATTGTAGGAAGACTGACACGTATAACGACTTTAAGGTTAATTCTATAAAGCCACATACAGTCCATTTCATTTTTATTTTCCACTTATTTCATTATTATGGTCCAGTTATTTATGGGCTTTGGGACAAGCAATGGCGTGGTGTTTACGATTTCTGAAGATAACCTTTTGAAATGTAATCTTTTAATGTTAAACTACTGCAATTATATACCGCGTGGAGAAGGTTTCGGTTTCGAAATAAAAAATTGTTAAACATTAGCGAGCTAGATATAATAGGAAATCAAATGAAATGACCTGATTTATTGTAAATTATATTTGTTTGTTTAAAAACAGAAATATTATTGAATATTAATTTTTATTGTTTTGGATAGCAGTTACAACCTTCCGGTTAATACACTACTGATCTATTATTAGATCTAATTGTTCAACTTCTCACAGATTGCAACACAATCTTGCAAAGATAAATGATGTTTAAACAACACTACTCACTATGTCTAAGGTTACAGATTACAGGAAAGCACAGAGAAATGACTACTGCCCAACTACTTCGTCGTATATACTGCAAAATGTTAGCCAATTATCTCAACGCTCGTTCTCGGCTAGAAGATCATAATCGACGACGAAAGGGAAACGATCTCCGTGGAAGTTGTTATGCTCAAATACAAAAGCTAGTTATCACATATTTCTAAGAGTACCTCTTGATAATTCTACATTTTTTTCAAAAGAGCTAATTTGTGATTTTATTAACAGAAACGTCTATTGACTCAATGCACCGTTTACCATATAGAGCTAGAATTATTTATATTTCAAATTGCTTCTAACCAAGCTACAAGGCCAGATAATCTGTGTATTGAACACATAAGATCTTTCTCTTTTATTTCTGGCTGCTGGACATTCTTTCTCTAATCCCTTCTTTTCACCAAACCAATCATTTCTTCCTTAAGTCAAGAAAGAAAGTAAGGTACCAATAAAGTGTCAGAGTACTTTGGTAATTTATAAAGGGGAAAATGATTCATTCTCGGCCGACTCGTATCGTTGCATCACTTTTCTCAATCACGCATCCAAATTCTGATACACGATGTTATAATACATTCAAATACAGGATCCTAACATATAACTAGAGTACACTATACCCTTATCAAACCGCAAGTGAACATACTTATCAAGATTTAAACAAATACAAGTGCGACAACTTCATTCGTGAATCACATTTAAGTCTAACTACAATGTATTTACATTTAATCCTGATTCAACTTTTGTCCAAACACTAATATTGTCAGCAAAAGCTAGGTGCCTACATCACAATTAAGCCAGCAATGTGTTTAGATAAATATTAAACGGAAGATGCACAAGAACAGAACCTTGAGACACACAAGATTTGAAGTTACGAGATGAAGACAATCTCGATCTTACTAGGACATTTGATGGCCTTCGATATTTTAAGCCTAAAATCGCTAATCGCTAAATCGTTCAAGGTGACTCATTGAGCCCGCTGATATTTTATTATTTTTTGAAGTTTTGCTATCTTGTATTCGTGAAGGTACCACCATATGTACTCTTGCTGATTATTTTGTCATAAGCTCGTGACCTCATCACAGGTCAACCTTCCCTTAATACGTTAGAAACATTATATAGGATTATCAATTAGAGGTGAATATTTAGAAGTCAAAAGTTATAAAATTCTGTAAGGAAAACCCGCTTCGTCATTCAAACATGCTTTCAATTGGTAATCGCTCTCTACAATTTTGTGCAATTCACAACTACCTAGGTTTCTTATTTTTATCCAGATGGCTATTTCAACTTTATCTTGATCGCAAAGCATATAAAGTAACAATCGCAACCTATCCTGCTTCCAACATCGGTTTACTCTCAATCGAATATGCTATTCGCTACTTTGTTATCATGCTTCTTCCTATAATTCAATATGGAATACCTGCATTTCTGTCAAACCTATATTCGTCCAACTTCTGTCGATGGAAATTGGTTAAGCAAATAATAGATGTTCCTTCTAAATATTTATCTACTGATGCAGCCACGGTCTCAAAACTCCAACCGTGTACTATATTTATTTGCAATCTCCTTTTTCTATCTCAAACACCTGAATTGTGCTATCATCTCGAAAATCTCGAAACTAAGAAATACATCATTGATCCAGACTTATACATTATTCCTTCATTTATATTAAGTGGCGCAATTTATAATCTCCGAAACGATATCTCACTTAGAGAATATCATTTTGTGGTTACCATAATAAATTTTGCTCAATTCATGAAATCACACGAGCTATTAGAATAATATACTATCTAGAATAACAATTAACTTATTATAAGATTAAATACACAATAGATTATACATACAACCACCTTACGACAACATTCGGCAACCTTACGATAACCTTACAACAACCTTACGATGACCGTACTGCTGTGGAATTTGACAGTTTTGACGGCTATTCCGTAATACGACAGGATTGCTTACCTTGTTACCTTTGATTGTCTGAATATTAATCGAACCTAATTCACACCAGCCTCCACGTGCAAGTTACTTTATAAATTACTCGCAACATTATATCAACATCTGAACTTACAATTTACATATTAAAAAGCTGTCGGTTTTACCATCTAAGCAGTGATACCATAATTGTGAGATATATAAATATCCAATTATAAAAAACTGATTACCAAATTAGTCAAGCTTACTAATCAATAAAGCTGAACAATTGCGGACATCAGGGGAAAACTGAAGTCTACGAAGATAGGAATAAAGAAAGTTGTCACAAGCCAAAATGACCTTAGCGCCGAGAATCAAGCTTGTTTCGTCTGCTTATGAACCACATGATGTAACGTGCAGTAAATCTAGATGCAATGTATGGACTACTGTTACTGTTCCATTTAATTCTAAATTTCTGATGTCAAGGGAGTTTATTTGTGGATTTTGTGCCGTTGAATTAATTTCCGGATATGCAAGGAGTCTATGTTCCGATCAATGTGATAATTCAGTAGTGGCCGACTCGTCAGATAACCTGTTGTATAACAAACCTCAATGTCTACAAATCCAAATGTCTCAACTTGACTCGACAGTAGCACCTGATTCGGCTGAAGATTTGACGTCAATATCTTTTGTCTGCCCATCTATATTTCCACTATCTTCTCAGGCAGCTTCCATCACTCCCAATGCCGTTCATACATCACCCTCACGGCGTATTTATCGTACTAATATATCATCTTCCAATACTGTAACAATATCATCCTTACATGACCATATCTCATTGTATCCCATTGCATTCGTCAATACAATTTTATCACTCTTCTACATATATTCCTACTGATCTCCGAGTATTTGACCAATTTTCAACTACTCCCGTGACTCCATAATTTCCAGGTAATCGATTTTTTTCTCAAGAAAACAATTTTCTCAAGATTTCCGCTTGATCCTTGCCACGATTCTTCCTACCGATAATCCGTATCTATTCAGTGAAGATTCTCCACTTTTCGTGTATTGTCTTAATAAACCCGTTTCGGTACCCGGCTTTTATCGTCTTCTACTTTTAAAGATTGTTCTTAAAAGCCGCACCCAAGTCTCCACTATCCTATCTTAACGGTTACCTTATGAAATTTACCTAATCGCTCACCTTATGAAATTTCTCAACTCTCCACTACTTGTTTTAAAAAGCTTCGACGCGAAGTCAATGGCGAGTCATTATCTTGCCATTAAAAATATAAATGGAAATTTTCCTGTAGTCCATCTGTCCAAAAATGCGTTGGCGACCTGCATATCCTTCTTATCTCCTTCTCTAGCCTACAATAAAACAAAACGATATTTTCGTCTAGATTTTCTCAATACCCGTTCAATTCTTCAGAAAACTGACTTACTTCTCGATTTCTTCGCACAACAATCACTATATCTTTTGTCTCACTGAATCCTGCATACTGATTCTGACGACCTTGCAATCCGCAATCTACGATCTTTCGATTTTTCTCTTGTTGAGTCCGCTCACCCCATTGATTCAACAAAATCAACTAATTCTTCAAATAATGATGGAATCGTTGCCTTCGCTCGTATCCCTTCGTATCTTAAAAAATTTGATTTCACTTTACCCTTTACTACATTTGAATTGCTCCTTTGCAAATCTTCATTTACTTTTTCTATTCAACTTGTAATCATCTATCGTCCAGGTTCATCTTTACTGTCGTGCTTATATTTCAATAAACTGACCAATCTACTATCAAACAGTTCACTTTCTTCTTTACATTTAATTGTCTTTAGTGATTTCAACATCCGTCTAGATCGCCCTTTTGATTCAGATCCTAAACCATGTAATTCTTCTGTCCCACTTACGCCTCCATTTACTAACAAACTTCCCACCCATATTCTTTATAACTCTCTTGATATTATCGCCTTTCCCAGCAGTCTCATTGCACACGCTTCCTCTGCAATCTCAGATCCTGGTTTTACCGATCATTTTATCATCACTGTTAATGTCACTATCCTGTGCACTCCTGTTAGCATCTCTCGGACTTTAAGTCGACCATGACATTTCCTTGACTTTAGTCACTTGCGTTCAGATATCCTTAACTTTACTATTTTGTTGCTTCATGTAACCTTTTTGACAGCTGATAGTCTATGCACACATTTTAATCATAAGCTTTTCACCATCCTCGATTATATTTTACCTTGTCAATCCCGAATTTCTAAACGCTCCTCGTGTGCCCCTGATTCAACTCTGACTGCATAATTTCTAAGCGCATTCTACGTCGTTCTTTTAGAATCTTTCTTCGTTTTCAAAATTATTAGCAGGATCGTGATATCGTAAAATAATTACCTCCTTAATTTTCCTTATAGTCTTATCACTTTCATGAGCCAGCAAAATAATCTCTGAACCAGCAAAATTTATATCGTGTCCATGAGCAGCAAAATGGTTCCACACAGCTGAGTTGGTTTGTCCTAGCCGTATTGCGCGGTTATGCCCTAATAACCAAACAGCGAGTTTTTCGCATAATAATACAAATTTATTTAATGTGGCAAATGCGTACAAGCTGTACGTTTACAAGTCCACAAACAAAAATGAAAAAGTCAAGCAGATAAATTGTTTAAATGGGATCGGATTTGTCGTTTGAAGCAAGGCAAGGAAGTTGATTGGCGTATATGAATGGGCAGATGGTTCCACGATAGAGGAGCAGCCACAATGAAGGAGCGGAGTCCAAAGGAGGTAGTGTAGTTTGGGACATGTAAAAGAAGGGAATTACAGGACCGCAAGGAACAGTAAATAGGACGAGAATTATCAAGAAAAGGAAGATTGAGAAATGAAGGGGTATGAAGAGTTACAAGGCGGAAAGCAACGATAAGAAGACGAATTTGAACACGACAATAAATTGTAGGCAAATCGAGAGAAGCAAGATGGTAGGATGTATGATCAAAACGACGAAGACGGAGGAGAATTCGGACGGCTGCGTTGACGATGCGTTGTAGGTGAAGAAGAGTGGATTTAGGTGAGTTGGAAAATAGACTAAGACAATAATCGAGTCTAGAAAAAAAGGAGAGAAAATATTAGAGTCATACAAGAAGGGAAATCGATCAATCTACGAACTTAACGGAGGTTGCGGAGTATCAAGGTAGATGAGCGTACTTTATCTCTAACGAAAGGTTTAAGTGAAAGTCGGTTGTCAAAATGGAAGCCTAGAAAAACGAGATTATCAACGATAGGAATAATTGTAGAATTTAATGATACAGAGGGAGGTTCGAAGCCGATGCGTTGAGGTAAGATCCACACCATTTTGGATTTATCAGGATTCAGAGAAAGACGAAGAGAATAAAGATGATTGGAAATCGAGACAAGGCAGTCGGAAGCAGAAACACTAAGATCGTGAATACGATAAACAGGTGCATGAGCATAGATGAGAATGTCATCAGCATATTGCTGACGTATAAGTAAGTATAAGTATAACGACTTATAAGTTTATAAGTCGTTATAAACTTTAAGACATGCAATTTCGGTAGAGTAATTAGAGCGAAAAGCGGCTTGGAAGGGAGGAAATAAGTTAGAGGAAAAGAGAGAGATATTAACTTGCTTAAGAACTAGACGCTCAAGGAGTTTAGAGAGAGTTGGGAGAAGTGAAATAGGACGGTACGAAGATGGTAGTGAGGAGTCGAGAGATTGCTTTTTTATGAGAGGACGAACAGTGGCGCATTTCCAGATGGCAGAAAATGTACGATTACGGATGGACGAGTTGAACAATGTGGTTAGGAAGGGTAAGATAGAGGAGCGGATATTTTTAAGCAGGTGAGTGGGAATTGGGTCAGAAGGAGAAGTTTTATTAGGTAATGAGAGCAGAACCGAAGAAACTTCATCAGACGAAACGGGAAGAAGGTGGAATAGTTCTGGGAGGGAAGTATTTAAAGAGAAGAGTGGGTACAAGGGGGCTATGGTTAGTAGGGAAAGTAAATTAGATAGCTTAGTTTGTAGATAAGAAGAAAATTCATCAGGATTTATATTACAAGGGGTAGATGATCATGAAAGAATTGAGTTTAAGATTTTCCAATTAGATTTAGAGTTGGAAGATGATTCGAGTTGATTTCGCCAAAAGAGAGTACGTTTAGTACTTATAAGAATGAGATATGAACGGCGTTGAGAAAAGTAGGAATCACGAAGATTTGGAGGGAGTGAGTTGGGAGAACGTTTAAGTAAGCGTTTATACATACGAAAAGAGTGACGGAGTCGACGCTTAGAAAGACTACATTCAGAATCAAACCAGGGAGCATGGCGCAAGCGCTGGGAACGTCGAAGTCGACTAGGCAGAAGGTTAGTGAGGATCGACGTAAGTTCAGAATCAAACAGAATGCAGAGATCATCGGGAGAGAGATAGTTAAGAGGAAGTGAAAAGAGTGAAGAATTGAGTAAGGCTGTGCAGAGAATAGGGATATCGAGAAGTTTCCAGGGTCGACTTGGTGTGGATATTGGTGGAGGCGGAGAAGGAGGATGGGGACGAGTAAGAGTAAGAGTGACAAGGAAATGATCGGACAAACAGGGATCAGTAATTGACAAGGATGTATAGTCATTGAAGCAGTTAGGAACATCAATGATGTCGAGAGCACTGCCGGGAATATGAGTTGGGCTTGTTGAAAGTAATTTATAGTTAAAATCAGAAAAAAGATTGGTTAAAGTGATAGAGTCAGAGTCAGACGGGCAATCAAGACGAAGGTTAAGGTCACCGAGAACAAAAGAAGGAGTATAAGACAATGAACAGTGAGACATTAGATCTGCAAGGTCGTTAAAGAAGATACGTGATGGGGCAACTGAACCTGGACGGTATACAATCACAAGTTCCAGAGGGAAAGGCGTTGATAATCTGCATATGAGTAATTCGAACGAAGTGTAACGGATGTTAATGTTGATTTTACGTAAAGATATTAGGTGACGAGCAATTTCAACAATACCGCCATGGTCAGAAGCAGTAGATGTATGAGATGCAATTTGACGAGCTGATTCAACTAGAGAACAACCAGAGCGACATAGACGACGAATAGCAAGATCGTCGGAGTCAGAGTGCCAGGATTCGGTAATGCAGAGAATATCGATAGATAATTGATCGAAGATATCGAGAAGCATATCAGCTTTACGAAGAATGGAGCGAGTGTTGAATAGACTAAGACGAAAAGTATGCTTAGGAGCGAGATTGACTAGCGAAGAAGACAAGGGGGAGAGATGGGACGCCATCGAATTTTTGGCCTTGTGTGAAGAACGTGAAAATTTCCGTTGATTTTACGTATAGATAAGGATGACTCGCCATTTGTTTCACGTCGATGTTTCTCAATGCGAGCTAAATTGAGCTGGGCAATATCAGAAGGGGAGCGGTCAGGAAAGATACGGCAAGTAGATGAAGTGGTAAGAAGTTTAAAACGTTGGGAGAGTACCGAAGAGGCATGTGAACTATGTCGGAAAACGATTTTTAAGAGTGGAGGACTGAGATGATTGGATTTAGTGGATTTGTTTAAACGAATAAAGGATACAGGATCGATATTATTGAAGAGGGATGGGCTATCATCAGGAAGAATGGTTGAGGATAGACCTGAAAGCAGATACATCATCACCAAGGCGAGATTGTGGAGAAGCAGATTCGGAAAGCTTTAAGTTTGATATGATTATACAGCGATCGCGCGAAGGAAAACGATTTCGTGGAAGTGGTGGACGGACATAGCTGGTAGGAGTCGAGGCATATGAGCAGATAGAAGTGGAAATGACAGGGGTGCTTGATAGAGAATTAATATTGGTTGGAGCAAGTGTGACAGGAGCGGGGTGTTGAATCGATTGATCAGAGATGTGACTGGAGATGATTTTAAATGAAGGATGTAAATTATTTGGAAGTGTTACGTGGGAGGTAGAGTAAGGAGAATTAAGATAGGTTGGGGCATGAGTGACAGGAATGGAGTGTTGAATCACTTGATTGGAAATGCTACTGGAAATGATTTTAATGGAAGGATGTAAATTATTGAGAAGTGATATGGGGGAGGTCGAGTAAGAAGTACGTGAAGAGAATAAAGAAGTTTGAGATTTATTTAGATTATGGGAGGAATAGAAAAGAGGAGGTACGAGATGAAAAGCTTTACCGTTAGCATTGTTAGAATGAGAAAGATTAATGGAAGTTTTGTACGTAGTTGAACGAGGAGTGTGTGAGAGAGTAGGTTCAATAATGGGATTATAAGATGCGAAGTCAGGTGTTGATGCGAGGGAAACATCTAAAACAGCATTGGTCTGAGTGGTCGTGTGTGATACAGGAGTAGAGGGGCAGGATAACTGTAGTAGTCGTACTGATGTACAAAAGCCGCTAGTGAAATTTATGTTTGACTAATGTAACGGGAACCATAATTAGAACATGGAATACTGTAGATTCCTCCATATTTTACATATTTGGGCTTGACTTTTCATAACCCTGAAATACTGGGGGGGCTCTTATAAAATACCGTACTAGGTGAGATAGTGTCTCGCATGTTTGACTAATGTAACGGAAACCATAATTAGTACATGGAATACTGTAGATTCCTCCATATTTTACATATTTGGGCTTGATTTTTCATAACCCTGAAATACGGGGGGGCTCTTATAAAATACCGTACTAGGTGAGCCAGTGTTTCTGCATGCCTTACTAATAACACTCTGAAGAAGATCGAATGCGTTGTCACTCCAGAAGGGAAAATTTACATATCGTGTTTCAGGACTAGAGTGGCTGACAGATCCCTTGTTGTAACTCATCATTGCTGCATTAAGGGAGTTTTTAATTGCCCATATAGGGTAATTCGAGTCAAACAGCGATTGCACTTATATCTTATATTCATTTTCATGGTCGTCTTCAGTTAGGCAATATCTAAGCATCCTTAGGAAAAATGAGAGAGCAGCCGACATTTTATATTCCTTTGTGGAGGTAGAAGTCCACGGTGTGATAATGTTGGTGACACCTTCTTTTCGGTATACCCTAGTAGTAGTCATATCATTCTGATGCATGCATTGTACGTCCAGGAAGGAAATAACACAATTTTCTTCCACACACATGATCCATGTAATCCTCGGATCTAAGTCAGTTAGCATATCCAACACGTTCTCCTGGGAATGATGTGGTCCCTCGATACCCATAGACACGTCATCACATATCTACACCAGTATATTAGGCCTTTTATGCGCGAATATACATGTGCTTCCATCTTCCTCATGAATAAGTCTGCTAGCGTCGGCCTTAATGGGGAGCGTCCTTTTGTACATATAATTTGTTGTCAAATGAGAAGGTGGATTCAGTAGTGCATATATGGAGAAGATGTTTTTATTCATTGAGTGTCAACGTCCAACGATCACATTTCTGGTTTAGAAGAAGTGCGGCATCATCAATCGTCTCGTTAACTTGGACATTTGTGAACAGATCCTTAACATCAGCGGTGTAAAAACAGACATCTCGTGTTACTATGTTCCTCAGCCGTCTCACAAAATCGTAGCCGCTCTTGATAGTTAAATGTGACATACCCATCACGTCCCTTAAACATTGATTTATTTATTTTGCAAGACAATGAACTTGACAAGCATTGACCGGTCTTACGTACCTGTCCGCTTTATGGGTCTTTGACAACATATACATGAAACCAGGAGCCCTATGTTTCGAGCGAACTTTCCAATAGTCCCAGGCCGGAATTGAGCCTCGACGTGTAATCGTCGTGTACGTGTTGTCGTTTGGAAGACTGATTTGTATCTGCGGACATCTTGTAAAAGACTATCATTAATGCGGCAACCATTAATGTAAATGACAACTATTAATTCGGGTTTTTAACTGCCCCCACCTATCACAGATAAGCTATCAGAGATTGACAAACTGCCACAAAGAGATTAAGATTAATTACTTATTTTGCACTGAAATTTCATGTAATGTTTCTGTTTTTGTGTTTGTATTTATTTTAGTTTAGCCCAATGCCAAGAGGCTAAGTGGCAAACAGTCTCTTTCTTATTAAACCCTTATAAAATACATCTTAACAATAAAGAAACTGAATAATATCAGATTAGATGGGAAAACGTGCAGAATATAAAAAAATATTTTTTGCTATTTATTGAATTTATTGCCCATATTTTTATTGCTTATATTAAGACCAAAAGAAGGATTTTTATTCTGAAAATAATATTATATCATAAGGAATAGGTGTCAATTCGTGTGAGTATGTATCATGTCTAAGTGAAAAATTGGATGTTTACAATATTCCTATTATGTATTCACCATCAGCAATATGTAGGATTATTAGGGATATAGATTATACGCGAAGTACTTATTCCTACAAATAGGATCATTAATGCAAATAAAGGAGTAAGTGTTAAAATATAAATGTAATCTTTGAACTATATTTGAAACAACCAATTGATATTTCTTGAAGAGTAAGCCTTTAACTTATAAAAACTAAGATAACTAGCATAAGAATATAAAAATATTATGAAAATGTTCCGATTTATACCGTCCTATTCTCATCAACTAAATACCATTGAGAATATTTTCGTGTTTAAAATCTCGACTAAGACATTAAATATTAATGACGTATTAAGTTTCTAAAAGTTTATATCTTCCAAATAATAAGGAAGATGTATTAGAGTGACGTCAATTCCGTTAGCCTTATTTTTCATACTTTACATCTTGGTTTTATTACTTGAAAATGTGCATTCATGCATATTTCCACCCGTTGATCCACTTTATTGGCTCAACTGAGTCGAAATTAATCTTGTTTTTATATAGGGAAGCTCTGATTTTCCTCACAAATGATCGTATACATGTAATAAAGCTAGACGCATTGTAAGAATTTTGAGACGAGCTTTTCTGAATGAAAATACCCAATGCTTGGTTCCACTTGTATTTTATTTGGTACTACCAAATAGTGTATTTTGGTATAAGGAGCTCGGCTTTTTGATAAGCTCTGATTTATCCCAACAAACGAACACGTTGTGCACGCGTACTAGAGCTGAACGCATTGTTGGAATTTCGAGACGAGTTGTTTTCGTCTCAAAAAATATTGCCCATTTTCATAGCCAGTGTTTAGTTCTACTCGTTTTTGGTTTGGCACTATCGATTCTTTTCTATTGCTCACCTACTTGTTACCCAAGTAGGGTAACAAGTATCTAACGTGCTACCAAGCTCGATCGAGCTTGTACTTCATGTTTCTACGTTAAGGTATATCCGTGATCTGTAGATTTGATCATTGTATGTCATATACTTCACGACAGGAGTCATCCTCTTAATAACTGTTACGCCTTTGAGATTTGTCTCACTTGAGCAATCACACTCTGATGCTGCAAAACCCTCGAATCCAGCACACCCGGACATGCCGCCTATCTAAGCGCGTTATTATTATTAATTGACAACGAATTGAGCCGAGGCTCTTTACAAGTTGCTTCACAAAATAAAAAGAATAAGAGTCGTTTTGTCCCTCCCTCATCAGATAAACTACTGAAAATCCCACCGTTGTCTTGAGAAGGAA
Organism: Pomphorhynchus laevis; assembly: GCA_012934845.2. Taxonomy (NCBI): domain Eukaryota; kingdom Metazoa; phylum Acanthocephala; class Palaeacanthocephala; order Echinorhynchida; family Pomphorhynchidae; genus Pomphorhynchus; species Pomphorhynchus laevis. The sequence goes on along the minus strand of WNNJ02001224.1, from coordinate 9,171 downwards.
GGGTCATCATCCAGTAGGGCGCAAAAACTTGAAGCAGTAGACGACAAAACGGTCGCACTCTGAAGCGAATTCCAAGATCGTACGACTCGTTTGGCAAAGCAGGAAACTGCATGCATGTACCTTTGTGTTTTCAGCATCAGGGGGTGTCCGCGAAGAGAAGGTTGACCTCTCAGTTGCAGTAGATGTGACAGTGGATGATCTTTAGTATGCAGAATTTTCCAAACAAGAGAGAGATCTCGCTTGTCACGGATATATCGCAGACAAGGCATATTTAATATCTGGAGGCGTTTCGCGTAGCCATAAATATGCAGCCCTGAGACTTATTTAGTTGTTGATCTGAACACTTTCTCTAATACACGACGCTCATAAGTAGTTTCGGGATAACAAGATGGTGATGCGTATAAGATATGGCTCAAGAAAAACGCATTTGCTAAGGTATGGTAACATAACGGATCTATGCCTATCAGAGCTCGACGAGTATGTCCCATTAAGCGTTTTGTGATGCAACACACGTAGTCTGAATGCTTTCGAGTGGATAAGTCAGCACAAACCCAAACTCCCAAATCTTTATATGAGTTGGTTCTTTCGATACTAATTGAACCAAAATGGTACTCAGCTCCAAGATGATCACATGATCTTCGTGATGTACGCATACATGTGCATTTAGCGGAATTGATCCTCAAGTGATTTCGTATAGACCAATTGGATATAACGTCGACGTCGCTTTGTAAATGCTGTTTGTCAAGATCGGAAATAATAGGTCGCCAAACTTTAAGATCATCTGCATATAATAAACTGAATGAACTGATATTTGGTATCAAATCGTTGATATAAAGACTGAATAAGATGGGACCCAATATACTTCCCTGTGGAACACCTAACAACACTGGAACAACACGTTGTTGTTCTTTGCACCAGACTTATGGCTTCAATAGTATTCTCATCTACTATGAACAAGTTTAAGAAGTGCTTGGACATACACCCTTATATGGTTATTAGAGATCTATATAAGATTGATGGTTTGTTGATAAATGTATGTAATTAACTTAATTGTTTGTGATCCAAGATATTAACGAGCGTTTTGCGCAACTGGTGTACAAATAACTTTAATATCAGTGTTTCTCTGTATACACTGAAACATATCTAAAGGACACTTGTGGTTTGTGCATAAACATCTATGAGTTTTAGGTTTTCAGCCATCGAAAATCATTATTTAATCCAACAGTGTTTCTCCTAGTATTCCTCCTCCGATACCTTAAGAACAATTATACCATCCTTTGCAGACAACATCATATTTTGCATTGAATTAGACTATGTATTTTTAAATATGTTAAGTTTTATAGCATGGTTTCGATTTGTTTGGTTTCTTTTCATATTGAGAACAAAACGAACTACTGCTTTATATAATCCATTATTTTTTAATTAAAATAGATTAAATGAATGCAAACGCCATATTTAAGTTATTCTTAAATTGTTGGTAAATATGTTATTGTATAGGTAGATCAAGTCAAAGTGAGGAAGAAAAATAAAAAGTGGATACCTGGTAAATGTTGTTTTGATAGTGGCCAGTATTGGCAGCGATCAATACATTAAATATTTGTAAATACGTTGCTACATATTTCGTTAGCAGCAGCTGGTGAGTTAAAACAATAAATTTGTTTGTTGATCCTGCTCCAAAATTTATAAATGGTTTAAAATCAGTTATTTTGAAAATTAGTTATTTTTATATCAAAAATAAAAATCCTTATTTTCCCTAGCAATGATTCTAAAAATCAATATTTTAAAAATATTCTAGATACAGCAGGACGCTACTAATCAGTCTGGGCGGGTCTCATCAGCTGCTGACCCAGACCTACATTTCACGTTTCGACCCTTATTATCTGCTTTCTCCGTAGACTGATGCTGATCGGATTCGAACTCATGACGTCTGTATCGCGATTCAACGCTACATCCACTAAGCTGGCTGCTCCAGTGGTGTAGATATACATTTCTGTATATTGCTTTTGGTAGGGGATCGTATTCTAACGATCTATTAGAAACCTACCCGATGTGTGTGATCCGCTAGCCGGATCACCCGTTTTTCATGCTGCCACTTGCAATGAATGTTTTTAATTGTATTTGATTGCATCTGTGAGCTGAAATTCTTCTGATTGTGGCACGACATTATCCTCACAGGTATTGTTCCTATTCTAGATACAGCAGGACGCTACTAATCAGTCTGGGCGGGTCTCATCAGCTGCTGACCCAGACCTACATTTCACGTTTCGACCCTTATTTTCTGCTTTCTCCGTACACTGGTGCTGATCGGATTCGAACTCATGACGTCTGTATCGCGATTCAACGCTACATCCACTCAGCTGGCTGCTCCAGTGATATACAGAAAGTGGCAGCATGAAAAATCAGTGATACGGCTAGCGGATCACACAACTAGTTAGGTTTCTAATAGATCGTTAGAATACGATCCCCTACCAAAAGCAATATACAGAAATGTATATCGACATCACCGGAGCAGCCAGCTTAATGGATGTTGCGTTGAATCACGATGCAGACGTCCTGAGTTCAAATCCGATCAGCATCAGTCAACGGAGAAAGCAGATAATAAGGGTCGAAACGTGAAATGTAGGTCTGGGTCAGCAGCTGATGAGACCCACCCAGACTGATTAGTAGCGTCCTGCTGTATCAAAATAAGATCAATACCTGTGAGAATAATATCGTGCCACAATCAGAAAAATTTCAGCTCACAGATGCAATCAAATACAATTAAAAACATTCATTGCAAGTGGCAGCATGAAAAACGGGTGATCCGGCTAGCGGATCACACACATCGGGTAGGTTTCTAATAGATCGTTAGAATACGATCCCCTACCAAAAGCAATATACAGAAATGTATATCTACACCACTGGAGCAGCCAGCTGAGTGGATGTAGCGTTGAATCGCGATACAGACGTCATGAGTTCGAATCCGATCAACACCAGTCTACGGAGAAAGCAGAAAATAAGGGTCGAAACGTGCAATGTAGGTCTGGGTCAGCAGCTGATGAGACCCGCCCAGACTGATTAGTAGCGTCCTGCTGTATCTAGAATAGGAACAATACCTGTGAGGATAATGTCGTGCCACAATCAGAAGAATTTCAGCTCACAGATGTAATTAAGTTAAATTTTAAAAATACTTTAATCAATACTTCGAATCAATATTTTTAATAGCAAACTTAATAAAGAATACTTGAGCACTCCTAATATAAAAAGTTTAACATTGATAATACAGTTTTATTCAAAATCAAGTTCATCTAAAGATCTTGTATCATCAGTTTTTGAAAATCGGCCTAACGACATTCTGCTTAATGTGTTTCGTGTGAAAGATGTTAGTTTTGAGGCTCGATTAGTTATAGTTTCTCTAATCTGAGTTAATCGTTCGACCACTTCGGTAGGGACAATTGTATTTTTTCTTATACGATACCAGATAAATAATGGCAATCCAACACATGTTACAAGAAGAACAGTTCCTATAAGGATCAACCAATAGTACTGTAACTTATACACACTAATTAAAACATTGTTATCAGGCACATGTTTATTATATGTCCAACTAAACCATATTCTTTCTTCATTATATTCACAAACGTGTCTTGAGCTGCAGTGCATTAATTTAGGGCAATCGCCTTGCAACTTTGTGCAATTTACCGGACATACTAAGGCAGGCATTTTTGGTCTGCAGATTTTCTGTTCGCAGTTAAAATTAGGTTGACAGCTCCATTTATGATTACAGGGTTGATAGATTTGAAATCTACAGAATTGATTATCGACAGTTGAAATCATGTTTTTATGTGGACATGAACATTTTTGATCTGGGCTGCAAACCAAATTGTTTGCACAGCTTAATGGGTCTGTGCATTTACTTTCAAAAGGCTGGCCTTCGCATATATGAAAATTATTATATCTTTCTGTGTATCTACTACTAGTCAACATAGTAATAAATTTAGAAGGAATTCCTGTATACTTGACTAGTTCGCCAAGATATGATTCTTCAATGTTAAAGTCAAAATAGAATAGACGATGTTGATATATGTGCTCAAGGTAAGGTGGTATATTAAACCACTGCTGAACATTTCGATCCCTTTGAAGTATACTTACGAACAGAACTTTATGTAAAACTTCATCCCGACCAGCTAAAGTTCCCGCAAGTAAGTTAGCTTGAATAAACGCTGCTTGATAAGCTATTTTCTGACCATGCCACTTGATCCATCGAGGATTATTTATTACAGAATCTGTTAATGATGTCCTAGCAATCTTTATTGAATTTTCAACTTTCACACAAAATCTTATCAGATGTATTTCATGATGAGCTGCATCTTCTGTTACACTGCGTAAAAATGGCTGGATAACTTCATTATACTTGTATTTTACATTTCGTTGATCGCTATACGTTTGAAAGCAATCACACGCCAAAACAACGATTCGTATATTCTGTTTCGCACATGGATTCTCATGAGCCATAGGTGTTTCATACCCATGGACCCAGTCGAATATGTTATATGCAAAATATATGTAGAAAGCAATTAAATTCATTCGAACAACGCATTAGATTTCATTTAAATTTTGGAAATTTGACTCTTAATTTTTTCCAACTAACGAGTTCCATAGCAACGAATTTATTTTGTTTCGAAATTACCAACTTTATACATATTCAATAATACATATATTCAATAATACATATATAGCATGGTGTCGATTTGTTTGGTTTCTTTTCAGATTTAGAACAAAGCTAACTACTGTTTTGCTTAATCCACCCAAATTTTTAAATATATTAAATGGAGGCAAACCCTGATTTAAGTTACGCTTTTCATATTGAGAACAAAACCAACTATTGCTTTATATAATCCATTATTTTTTAATTAAGATAGATTAAATATAGGCAAACGCCAGATTTAAGTTATTCTTAAATTGTTGGTAAATATGTTATTGTATAGGTAGATCAAGTCAAAGTGAGGAATAAAAATAAAAAAATGGATACCTGGTAAATGTTGTTTTGATAGTGGCCAGAATTGGCAGCTATCAATACTTTAAATATTTGTAAATACGTTGCTACATATTTCGTTAGCAGCAGCTAGCGAGTTATAACAATAAATTTGTTTGTTGATCCTGCGAGCAAATGGTCCGGTGGTTTTCTAGAAGCCCTGCTCATACAGCCATAGGCACCAAATTAGACGATTGATCTTTTTTCTTGTCTCGGCTCTTTTATTAGGGGTACCTTACTCGCTCCCGTACACTTGCGAACGCGGTGCATTCGCGGACAAAACGGAAACACATGGACTCGATTGCCAGACGACTATTTCTAGTCATAACCGACACAAAGCTTTAAACGCGCTAATTCGAAGGGCTCTGACCACAGCTGGCGTCTCGTCCCTCCTCGAACCAGTCGGATTGTGCAGAGACGATTGGAAGATATCCGACGGTGATTAAATTATTCCATGGGATAAGGGTCGCCTCCTTGTTTGGGACTTTACCTGTCCGAATACATTAGTGATGAGCAATCTGCCTTTTACAGTCTCAAGAGCTGGCGAAGTGGCTATAATTGCGGAAATGCGAAATAAGGCGATATATGAGTGTTTGGACTCGTACCTCTCTACTTTCCTTCCGCTGGCAATCGAGACTCTTGGCGCTGTTGGCCCGAGCACCACTGCTTTCAAGAATTGGGAGAATGCTGATCTCAGCAATCAATGACCCTCAAGCCGCCGCACATTTCACAGAACGCCCTAAATTGTACGTTGCATAAGAGAAACGCAGCATGCATGCTGGAATCTGCGCATGACAGTAGTGTTCCTCTTTCCAGCTAGATTAGTTTTCTCACAATTGCATTTTACATTATTTTTACAATCATTTATTATTAAAAAGATTTTTAAATGGTTTATTTTCGTAGTCAATTAGATATATTTTAATACTTTTTATGTAAAAATGTAAAATTTTAATTTTTATGAAAAGGTACATACGTTTCAAATAGCATATTTTATTTATTTGAAATATTTGCAACATTTCAAAATAGATAACAATTACATTATGTCAAAAGAGAGTTAGACCAATCCGCGTGAAATACGTTGTTATCCTTGAAGCCAGACGCGGAAGAACGGTAGCAAGTACCGTTTCGTCATCACAATGGCTCATCAGTGTCAGGACTGCAAGTTTTCCTCTGCATCCTGTAGTGGGAGGGATCTGACACTGATGAGTCATTGTGATGACGAAACGGTACTTGCTACCGTTCTTCCGCGTCTGGCTTCAATGATAACAAATTACATGATGAAATTAAAAGTGCGCACTTTTTATTTATAACATTTTCTAAACTTAGTGGTTTTAATGACAAATCTATTTCAATTACATTGTTTTATAATTGATAATTATCTGTTGATATAATTATATTAATATTATTAATATTGATAAAATATTAATATTAATATTAATATTATATTAATATTATTAATATAATATTGATATTTTATTAATATCACATAATATTTAGTCAAGCAATGTTTATTATAATTTACAATAATATAAACATAATATTATAAAATTAATACATTATATATAATATATTAAAAGGTAGCTAATCTTTAAATCTTAAAAAGAAACAGCGGATGTCAGAGATTACATCTTTGCATCTCCGTCCAGAGAACAGGGATGTGGTATCATCAACATATACCATTAGATGTTGATCACGTTTAAATATTTTGAATAGGTTAATAGAGGCAGCAAGATATAAGATAGGAGAAAGTGGGGAACCTTAAGACACACATGTAATAGGGTAGAACTGACGTGCATCAGGGTCGTCTTCATAGAAGAATCGCTTAGTATATAACAATATTTCCACAATATTCGTTTATAATTGCATATTTAAATTCATATTTACGGAATATATATCGTGTAATTGAATTGATCTATATAAAATAAAACAGAACATTTAGAATTTAAAAATTTAAGATTCTAGTAATAAAACCATTTGATATTATACTGTTTCCTAAGTACATGTAAATGATATTAATTTTAGAAATATATCCATCCTGCTCGGTATTTAATTTTTTTAATTTAAAGTAACTATCATGTTACTAACAACAAAAAATATTTTAAATATTTCGCTAGTAACTTTTTAAATATTTTAAATATTTAAAACCTTTTTTGTCATTTAACTTGATAGTTCCTGGAAATAAAAACATATTAATTTTAATTAAAATCGATTTATAAATTTAATAAAATTAATTTAATTAATTGATGGGTAATTTTAATGTTCTATGATTCTTTCTCAAATTACTGAGTCTACGTATTTTATACTAAAAATAAACAAAAAATAAATAATTCTAAATAATAAATAATTATATAAGATCTTATACAATTTATATTTATTTAACCATAAAATTTAAAATTGAAATTTAAAATAAAAGTCATTTTTATGAATTGACTTATAAAGACGATGTATCAGAATAAAGATTAGAGGTCATCAGGAGGATGACCTTTAATCAACCCATAATATTTTATAGAATTTATATTTATATCAAGCTTAAATTTAAAATTGAAATTTGATATTTGGTATAACTATTTTAAATAGTATAGATCTTATTATCACAACCATTTAGTGATTACAAATTGCAGATACGAGTTAAAATAGCAGAATATACTCCTGTGATTTAGCATTACACGGTTAACTGCGGTAAAATTTGCTTACGAATAGAGCGATTGAGAACAGAACTCCTATGTCAAAATACATAATGTCCTCGGTAACTAGTCTTTACTTATCGGGACAATTACCTAATTAAAAATATTACCTGAAACGGCATTAAAATACCTTATTAGTAGCCAAATTTGGTATTTAATGTCTTTTTATTTGCTAAGGTAGTATTCTATCAAGATATTAATTAAATGGCTTGGTTTCTAAGTCATTTAACTTAGGAATAAGTCATTTAACTCAGTCATTTAACTTAGTATTTTTCTAAATACTTTATACAATTTATATTTATATCAAGTTTAAATTCAAAATTGAAATTTTAAATAAAAGTCAATTTTTATGAATTGAATAATAAATAACAGACGACGTATCAGAATAAAAATTAGATAACATCAGGAAGAACTGTTATGCTATTATGCTTCGGCCCCTATTCCTCGACCTAAAATAACGGCAAGGGTCAAAATGGTAAGCTCAGAAACAGATATATGAGCAACTCGTCTTATTTACCGACAGCTGTGGCGTTTATTTTATAAATTGTATTGCATATTCAAAATTTGTTGGTCGAAACTGTTTATCGCATTATGACATACATTAAGTGCGCTAATTTATCATTAATGTCTTTTCGGATACGACTTAATCGATTTCTGTTAAGATGACAAATATCAATGAAGACAACCATGCTAGTTCTGATTTGGCAGATGACTGCAACTGGCAATTTATACCAAAAATCGTTTCTATACTGAGAGGGTATGTATAAAACTACGACTAGAATGCAATTATTATATATTTTTAATAAATTTAATTCATTTTTATTTATTTAAAAATACAATAATTTTGCAATTTTTATTTTTATATTACAATTATTTGAATTATTTGAATAGCTGCAGTTAAGTACTCTGATTTGTTTTTTGTGCTTATTGCCCTTAGAAAACGATTGGATTGAATGCAAGTTTTTAAGAGCATTGTCATCCCAACTATCAATTAGCTTGTTCCACTAAACTATTAGGAGGGTGATTTGCCGCAATGGAACATATTATACCATTTTATGTATACAAAGCTATTTTAGGATGTAGTCAAAGCATTTTATTATATTTCAACAGCTAAATATCTGTGATGAATCCACTGTGTCTAATATTATCTTACAGCTTATTTGAAACAAGGCATTCGATATGAAATCTTGGTTAGATTTTAATATTGTCTTGAATAGAACGCAGACTGAATGTTCCGTGCCAATCATGTGCCACATAGAATGTGTAAGTTACGTTGTAATAATTACAAATATCATGTGACATTTTAATATTTTATGTTATATTAATTATATTAAGTACTAATATTGAATTATTGTTTTTTATTTAAATGAAAAGAGTATAATATAATAATATCTTATAATATCTTTATATAATATACATAAATATATATTATATATTTATATAATATAAATATATAAATATCTTAATATTATA
>WNNJ02001223.1:0-148423 GCA_012934845.2 Pomphorhynchus laevis | reverse complement strand
TTACTATTTTCTGTTTGATGTTATTTATATAGTAACCTAGTTTAAAATATGTATCTATTAAATTATTTAAATGATTTTGAAGAAAGCCAATATCATTACATATTGTTGCAATTCTTAAAATTTCATTATTTAATGTATTATATTTTATATTATATGGTATGCATGAATGCTCATGCAAAAATATGTTTCTTGTAAATTTAAATATGTCATCTTTACGATATAAATTAACAGTAGTTTTATTTAATGTTAATTTAATGTTCATATCTAGATATACACCTTCTTTATCATTAATATTAATTTTGTTAAGAATAAGGCTTTCTGGATAAATGTTCTCACTTATTGAATAAAAATTATTAGAATTAAAGACACATATATCATCAATGTATCGAAACATATATTTCATATATTTATATTGTTTAGATTTAGTTTTTACACAGTTATGAACAAATTCATATTCTATAAAGCTTAAAAACAAGTCAGCTATAATTGGGCTACTATTACCACCCATTGGAACACCTTTTACTTGTCTAAATAAAGATGTCCCTACTTTTAAATAATTTTGATTTATCAAAATATTTAAGAATTCTATTAATTCAATTTTATCCATATATTTATATTTATTTGATGGTTTAATTTTTGTTAGATAGACGTTATAATTATTATAACATATATATGTATATCTTTTTCCGAATATAAGATTAATTAATTTTACTAACGCTTCTTTAATATCTACTAAACCTAGATTTGTATAAAGAGTACTAAAATCGTATGTATTTATATTTTGAAAATTTATTCTTTTGTCTGTTCTAAAAATTCTTTTGTAGAATTAATACTGAAATAGTGTTTTATACCAGTATTAATTTCGATTACCTTGCAATATTTTTTAAAATGTGATTTAATTACTTTAAGTATTTTATTCATATAAACAGAAAGTGGTTTTAATGTACATTTAAACGCACTACATATGAACCTAGGTTTTATTGGATTTTTATGTAATTTTGGATTCCAATATAATATAGGTATAGTTTTATTATCTAAGTCAACCTTTATACCCTTTTTATCCATTATAGAACAGTGACTTGTAATAATTGTTTCTACACTTAACTCACTACGTTCATATGTTGGATTTACATTTAAATCATTAGAATTAACCTCTTTCACTAGTATATCATAATAAAGCTTTTTGCATATGAAGACCAAGTTATTACTAGCTTTATCAATAGTTGTTATTATATAGTTATCCTTTAATTTAGTAAGTTCTTTATACATATCTTTATTAATTTTATCTTTTCTTTTATAATTGTTTGTTATTTTCATTTTATTTTTAATTTTATCAAATATATAATCTTTCCAAATTTTTATCTTAGATATATTCGAGCTTTCACTATTAATCAGCTTACTAAAGTAATCATTTAAGTTATTATATAACGAATTGTAAATTTTATTTTTGTCGTTGTTATTATTTAATCTATATTTATACCCTTTTGATATCAGCTTTCTTAATTCACAATTTTCATTTAATTCTAGATTATGGGTACATATATGTTCATTTATTTTATCAAAACTAAGACTTTTACAATTGCATTCTGTTTCCATTATGTTTCTAATATTATCGTTACATATTGATTTTAATTCTTTATTATAATTACAAATTTTTCGTCCTAATGGTGGTAAGAGTTTATACCTTATTTTAGGAGTATATTTACTTAAATCTGACCCTATTATTTCTTTACTTTTAGAATTATTTAAAAGTCCGGCTATATTTATGTTATCTATACATTTATTAATGAAGTTTATGGTTAATGTATATTTTCTATTGTTATTATTTACATTTATTGTACGATTATAGTATTTTGTATTACAATAACTGTCTATTATACAACTTAGCATATCATAGTCGTTAATTAAATTTTGATTTATTGAACATATGATATCTTTAGAAAAACTTATATTTACATACAGATCTTTTAGCTTATTATCACTTAAAAGTTGTTTTAATATTTCTAATTGTTCATTTATATACATATCTTTTTTAATATTTTTAACTCTATTTTTCCTATTCCTTTTATCACCATGACTTCTTGGTTTGCGTTTAACTGGATTATTATAATATAGTTGTATATTATGTATTATACTACTTCTACCAATTCCTTGTACCACGTCATTCAATCCTAATGGGTACATGGAATTAAGCGTTTTAATCCAAAAATCTTCTTTTTCTAATAGTTTTTGATTTAATATTGAAATGTTTTCTTCGATAATATGTTCTAAAATAAATAATTTACAGTTTTTAATATCATGTCCTATTAATCTCATGTTTATGAAATATAGTTTGACTATTATGCTGTATATTATATATGTGTTGCCTAAACCTAGTTTTTAACATTTGATATGTTTTTCCTATATATTGCAATCAACATGTACATTGTATTAGATACACTACATCTGCGGTATTGCAGTTTCAATTATTATTTATATTTAACGAAAAACATTTGTTTGTCGTGTTACTTACAATACAATCATTATAACATCAAAAGCTTAACAACATTTTTCTATCGAATTTTAAATAACGAATTGTAATGAATTGTAAATTTTATTTTTATCTTTTTTAAATCTATATTTATACCCTTTTATTATTAAATACAACAGCAGCAAAAGAGCATAGAGCTCGTGCAGGCTGGGTACAGGGTAAAAATACAAATATCAATGAAAATCCGATTGATCTAAGTTAAGAAAATCCGATTGTTCTAAGTTAAGAAAATCCGATTGTTCTAAGTACATTCTTCAAACTTCTCTTGAAGGAGAGAATCTCAATCGTGATTTCCAATATCGTTGAGTACATGTTACTTTTAAGTCATAATTTTTCACGTTGCTTTTTCGGTGTCGCCACCTAGTTTAGTTGACTCAGACTAAACTTACAACGGGCCATCCAGCAGCATCTGACAGGGGCTGCCCTGCTTAAGGCGGTTGCAGGCTGGAACAAGATCTATAAAGATCTACCACCTTCACTCCACGCGCTACGCGACCTAGCTATTGGCCTTTACCTGGTCTCTTAAACGTGATCACGTGAAGCAGTTTACATTTTAAAGTGTGAACATCTTTGGATGCAAACTTCTCCCTTTTTTAAGAATTAATAATTCATCAAACTTGTTTGAAAATAAGAAAAAATAATAGTAAAGTCGTAACCAATAATACATAGTTTCAGTATTTCTGGCAGAGGTCAAATTAAGTCTTACAAAAGATCTGAGAACTTACGAAGGAAGTATTTTAAAACCATCGGGATCGCGTACAGTTACGGTACAATTCGATAATCAGTGACAACATCTAATAACCACAGTTATGGAATATGTAAAATAGCCATTATTCGGATACCCTTGGGTTAAAGCATTTAATTTGATATTACCGTATTGTGTTCGAAATAAAGTATGCTATGAAAATGAACCAGTAAGTAGTATAACATAACAGGTAGACTGTCAACGAATGATTAGTGAGTGTTGTAGAAAGTATCCCCAACTCTTTAATAACAGATTGGGATATGTATTAATTTTTAAGATAAAAGTAGCTGTAAGGGAGGACGTCATTAATCATTGCTAGAATAACCGCCGAATTCCGTTTGTACAAAGGTCAGCAGTCGAGACTCAATTAGAGGAACTGGTTACAGACGGGGTCCTAAAGAAATTGAACATTACAAGTGAAGAAATTGATTGGGCGGCGTAAATAGCAATTGTAAGAAAACCAAACGGAGATGTTAGAATTTTGGGTGATTTTCGAGTCACAATTTATCCAAACTTGCGAATGAATTCTTACGTGATTCCAAAGAGGGAGAACATAAGTACCAGAATCTCCTGAGGATGTAGATATTCAGTATTGGATTTGAAAGAAGCATATTTACATCTCCAAGTTGACGCTAAAGCGCAAAAGTCCCTCACAATTGCCACACATATTGGTTACTATAAGTACACAAGATAACCGTTCGGAAGAAGTAATGCTCCAGTTATATTTCAACAATATATTGATAAAGTTTTGACTAAGTTTATAACTGTAGCGGCATATTTGGACGATATTATCGTAACTGGTACTGACATCAAAGATCATATGAAGAATCGGGAGTAGCTTTTCATTAAACTCGATCAAGTAGGAATCTATGTAAACAAAGATAAGTGTCGTTTTCTTCAAGATTCGGTTGAGTTTCTAGCCCATATGCTAAAAACACAATAGGGTACAACCGAGCACGTAATAAATAGAAACAATTCAGAAAATGCCACCACCAAAAAATAAGATGGAGTTACGTTCATTTCTAGGAGCAGCAAATTTCCTAAATTGGTTTGTACCGCACTTGCAATAAAAATGCTGGAATTTATGTGAGTTAATTGGTCGAAAATCAAAATGGACTTGTGGCCATTTTGATTTTCGACCAATTTCGATCACTTGGGGTGATCATCGTCCACTTCAATATATTTTTGGACCAAACCGAAACGTCAACAAGATAATCAATCAAATATTAGTGAGATGGACTTTGAAATTAGCACAATCTGAGCATGAGCTATGACGATACATTGGAAAAATGAAAACTCAATGACCGATGTCCTCTTACGTTTACCATTGACAGTAGAGGACCAAAGAGAACCTGACAATGTAAGCATATTGAGATATCATGATACCAGCCAGACAGGTTTTTCAATAGTGGGCATTCGGATAGCCTATATACAGGATCCCGAAATTGAGCAGGTGAGACGATTTATAGATAGTGGTTGGCCGAGACAAGGGTCAATGGAATTTACATATTAATCAAAAAAACTAAATTATCCGTCGAAAATTGAATATTATTGTAGCTGCAACGAATCGTGGTTCCAAAATTATTAAGGCGGAATGCTTTGGAAACCTTACAATTAGGACATCAAGTAATAACTTCCATAAAAAGTTTAGCACGCCTATATTGTTAGTGGCCATCATTAAGCAACGATATTGAAGAGTATATTGGTAGATCAATGTGTTGTTGGCATATCGAAATTCACATCGAGCGACTACTGAAGAACTATCGGAAAAGGACAGAAGGCGTGGCATGATACCTCTGCAAAATATCGAGAGTTTGTTAAGAATGAAGCAGTATGGATGAATGCTGCTTTGGTTCGTGCAATGCTAACTTACATGTGAAATTCGTCTAGTGTGTACATTGCAATATTTCTCTAATACAAACATTTGACACATACGCTTTTGATTAAATATTCTCTTTGTAGAACACGCGTGCCTGACCAGCACCTTCCAGATCGTTAATACATTCGACTGAGCATAACAAATTTTCTTTCTTACGTTTTTTAACATACATCGTGCGGATTTTTTTATGGACTTTGGGTATAAAGTGCTCGCTTAATATTTCAGTAATTTATTGATAATTTAACATATTTTTTTTATTTTTTACTTGGCTATTATAAAAACAAAAACAAACAGAAAATTGTTAAATATATCAACGTATAATTATAAATAAATTTAAACTATCATGTTCAAAATCATTTATGATGATTTTACATTATTCTGTCTGTGTATTAAACTTTAATCCAGATAGTTTAGTTCTTCGTAAAACTTATATTGCCGGTAAAAAAGGTATATATCTAGATATGAGCATTAAATTAACATCAATTAAAACTACTATTAATTTATATCGTAAAGATGACATATTTAAATTTACCAGAAACATATTTTTGCATGAGCATTCATGCATACCATATAATATGAAATACAATACATTTAATAATTAAATTTTAAGAATTGCAACAATATGTAATGATATCGGCTTTCTTCAAAATCATTTAACTAACTTAATAGATTCATATTTTAAACGAGATTACCATAAAAAATAAAATAAAACAGGAAATCTTTAAATATAATAAAACTATATCTATATTAAATAGAAACATAAATTACATAAAAATTAAATACTTAAAGTAATTAAAGCACACTTCAAAAAATATTGTAGGTTAATCGAAATTAATACTGGTATAAAACACTATTATTAATTCATAAAAGAATTTTCAGAACACACAAAAGGAATATATTTTCAGAATATTAATACGTACGATATTAGTACGCTTTATACAAATCTAAATTCAGCAGATATTAACGATGCATTAGAAAAATTAATTAATCTTATATTCGGAAAAGTTATACATATGTTATAACAACTATAACGCATATCTAACAAAAATTAAGCCATCAAGTTAATATGAATATATGGATTAATTTGAATTATTAGAATCCTTAAATATTTTAATAAATCAAAATTATTTAAAGGTAGGGACTTCTATGACAAAAAGATGTTCCAATGGGAGGTAATAGTATCCCAATTATAACTGACTTATTTCTAAGCTTTAAAGAATACGAATTTGTTCATAACTGTTTAAAAAAGTAAATCTAAATTATATAAATTAAATAAGCGAATTGAGTCTACGTATTTTATATTGCAAATTAAAAATAATTCAAAATAAAAGTTAAATAGTTCAATAATAAAAAATTAATTAATTATAAATAATTGTTATAAGATTTTATATAATTTATATCAAGATGAATTATAAACTGAAATTAAAAATAAAACCAATTTTTATGAATTGACTAATAGATAACAAACTATGTATCAGAATAAGGATTAGAGGTCACCAGGAGGAACTGCTATGCTATCAGGTTTCAGCCCCTGTTCCTCTATCCAGCATAGCAGCGGGGCCAAATACATGCTAATGATGTATTTCTTCTGATATAACTATCTAGTATCTTATTCTAATACAAAGTATGTTATTTATTATCCATCCATAAAAATTTGCCACTTAAGAGTTTAAATTTATTCTTTATATTATTGTGTTGATTTATATATTTTATTATTTTCTGCTTGATGTTATTTTTATAGTAACCTAGTTTAAAATATGTATCTATTAAATTATTTAAATGGTTTTGAAGAAAGCCAATATCATTACATATTGTTGCAATTCTCTAAATTTCGATACTTAAAATTCTTAAAATTATTGTGTTGGTTTATATATTTTACCATTTTCTGCTTGATGTTATTTTTATAGTAACCTAGAATAAAATATGTATCTATTAAATTATTTTGAATAAAGTCAATATCATTACATATTATGACAATTCTTAAAATTTCATTATTTAATGTATTATATTTTATATTATATGGTATGCATGAATGCTCATGCAAAAATATGTTTCTTGAAATATGTTTCAATACATTGATGTTATATGTGTATTTAACTCTAATAAATTTAATTCAATAAATTGATAAATTTATCCATATAGCTTTATTTTTACTAAAACAAATATTAATGATATGGAAGGTACATCTATATATATGAACATTAAATCAACATCAATAAAAACTGTTTTAATTTATAACGTAACGATAACATATTTAAATTTACAAAAAACGCATTTTTGCATATCGTATAATATTAAATATAAAACATAAATTTCAATAAATTTAATGATATTATTTTACAAAATCATTATTATAGTTTAATAAATTGATATTTTAAAAATGATATTTTAATAAGCAATATGCTTTGTATTAGATAAAGATGCACTAAATAATCAATTTTCATCGGAGTAAATATTAGCTCGTATTTGACCAGCTACTATGTTTGGCTAAGAAATAGTGGTCAAAACATGATAACATAGCAGTTCTTTCTGATGACCACTAATCCTTATTATAATACAACGTCTGTTATTTATTAGTCAATTAATAAAAAATTGATTATAATTTTAAATTTCAGTTTTAAATTTTAACTTAATATAAATATAATTTGTATAAAATATTATGTAATTATTTATTGCTTATCTATATTGTTATTTATATATCGTATAAAATACGTATACTCAGTTATCTGATCTGATTGGTTAATTTAAAAATAAACTCAAACAAAATTATACTTATCTTTAGATGAGATTAAACGAATTTGCAAAATTTTTGAGTGCCAAGCATTCGAATGATAAAAAATTAGAGTTTTATAAAAAGATAATTTATTAAATTAAAACATTTCTGCAAACTATTCACATATAACAGCAAATAGTGTTGAAACGAGTTGAATTTATTGAATTTATTGAATTTATCCTAATGACTCGTTTCGTCTTAATTAAGACTTATCAGTACAATGTGCTATCAACTGTTGACTGTAGACCGATTATGCTTATATAGACATTAAAATTTTATTTTTTTTAAATTTAATATTAATTTTTCAATAATACATTATTTATTAGGTTCCCTCAAACGGGCCTTTATACAGAGAGTAACATTCATGTGCAATTAATAATTGCACATAAATGGTGCGGTATTTTCTAGACCTATGTATTTTTAACAAATTAGTACCATCCTATATTGGAAAGTCTTCAAATAAAAGTCACTCATACCACGCTAATCGTAAATTCGCAAAATATGGGGAGCGAATTGCCGACATCGATCATTCACTCTTCATACCAATTACGTTTTCGAAGTGTGGAGGAATAGATCCGGAAGCTCACAAACTGATTAGATGGCTGGCAAATCAATAGGTTATTAAACAAAAGACTTCTTACGCTAGAGCTATTACAAGAATTCGATCAAGAATCAGTGTCGCATTGGCGCGTGCCGCCTTAATGTGTATTCGCGCGACACGGTTATCTGTCAAAGAGCATATACATCGAATCACGACGAATAAATCGTAAAGCAAAAAAGACCAACCTTGGTGATAAATATATTTATTAATTGCACATGAATGTTACTGTTTGTTTAGACGTATTATAATAATAAAGATTTTGTTAAATAACTCCATAATCACTAAAAACGTATTTAAAAATAAAACACAGAAAATAACAAAGAAAGTCAGGCTAGTTGATAGTAGAGTCTTCACAGTGTCACGGCCTCAGGTCAACATGGATCTGAGCTCTCCAGCCAATTCAACATGCCGCTCTCCAACTGAACCACCTGGGCTCTTTCACCCCCCCCCCGAAGAATCCAATCGAGGCGGTGTATGCTTGGTAATCTCAAAGGAGGAGCTTGAGAAACCTTAGTCTTTGCTCTTGTGGACGTCCTCTTGAAAAGAAGACTAATCCCGATTAAGCCCAAGTAACCCTAGAGGCGCACTTGGGCTTTCTCAATCAAAACCAGATGCTGAGCCCGTTTCAGGGCTCACCAAGCTTTTTTCAGGATATGTTTAATTCTATCCAGGTCAGCTTTCGCTGACCAGTTCACCGTAATTGTAAACCCAGGTATTTCACTCGACTCTTAAATATGGGGAGTGGTTGAAGCTGCAAAATGGAGGAGAGTGCAGAGAGTGCTAGTCTCTTAAGTTTTTTTTTGTGACAGGGGCGCAATGAAAGACGACCACCTGCAATTTGTTAGAGTTTAAAATAAGATTGGTTGAGGGTAACTGATATTTTAATCTTAAAAAGAAACAGTTGATGTCAGACACTACATCTTGCACCTACGTCCAGAAAACAGTGCTGTGGTATCATCAGCGTATACCACTAGATGTTGATCGCGTCAAAATTTTTTGTAAAGTTCAATGGAGTCAGCAAGATATAAGATTCGAGAAAGTGGAGAGCCTTGAGGCACACCTGTAATAGAGTAAAACTGACGTGCATCAGGGTCATCATAATAATAGAAACGCTTAGTATACAGCAATATTTCCACCCTGTTAACGATTCTCGCAGGCAACTCAAGAAACCTAAGATAAGAGATATCAAAAGGAATGGAAATGCTGTCGAATGCAGCAGAAAAGTCTAGAAAAACAGCCACAGAAAGCTGATGACTGTAATCCTGACAAAATCTGTGCACTTCACCTATTGCAGTATAAACCGAGCGATCTTTTGCGTACCCATGAAAACTTGGTGGGATTAAATTTTGCATACTTAGATGGTTGCGGATTTTACGCGCAAGCGTTTTTTCGTAAATGGAGATGAGGGAGTTTTGAATAGAGCTAGGCCGCAGATCTTTAGTACATAAAATCGATTTCTTTTTTGGTATAAAATAAGGATGGCTGATATTAATGCTAGCAACATCGGACGGGGAGGTTAGTAGCATTGTGATGGTGACCTCTTTTCTCTGGCTGTATGCCAAAAGCTTACAGACCCGTAGTGGATAGTGGCGCATTGAATTTAGAAGTGCCTGGAAATGGCTTCCAGGAGTTTAGGATATCTGTGACAGATAAGTCCCTGCTCCTGAAGTCACACCAAGGCGAGATTGGTTTTGGGAGATTGAGTGACTCCATAATTATGCAGGGATAGTGACTCCTCCAAAACTTTGACAAGGCCCATTCTACCGATCCAACCCAAAGCTCTAGCCTTCCAGCAGACAAACTTTTCCTTCTTGATTATCTTCCAAAAAGAAGAGTGAGCACAGTTAAGGCGAGCTATGCTCACCCTATCTTTGCTCAGCTGGAAACTATATCTGTGCTCCAGTATTCATTCGAAAGAGCATGTCTGGCGGAAATTGGGAGATTGGGAAGATGTAGCATTTTAGCTAGTACCTTGAGTTTTGTTGGAGTGGGATTGTATATTCGACCTTTATAGGTAGTCGAAAGGATCGCGGTAGCTTGCGATTAAAGGTAGGAATTAAATTCGGTCATGATTCTGTAAGGTTGTAAGCTTATAAATTTCCTAAGGAATTCATTAAAGAATTGGATTTTCTGTATTGGAATAGAAGGGGTGACGTTCACTAGGTTAACTAGTTTTTTATTGGAGGAAGCTCCTCAATTTCCCGATTAACAATTAACTCACTAACCTTTGTATTAAAAGATCCAGTTGTAATTGTGTATTTGAGGATTGGGTGCACTTTTCACCTACGGTGAAAAAGGGGATGTTTTTCACCTACGGTGAAAAATGGACGTTTTTCACCGAGACAAACCAAAATTTAATTAAAAAATAGAATTTTTTTTTATTTAATCTAGCTTCCAATTAAAATTTAAAGCAATATATTTTAAATAATCTACTGGGGGCAGTGCATTATATTTTAAGAGCAGGTCCTTTACGGTATCAATTCTTGTGACGGGATCTTTGTATAAGGACAAAAATAATTTATTCTCAGTAATCGTTTGTTCATTCTTCAACTCGTTCAAAATGGGAATTATTGAAGTCTGTTTTATGTTTATTAATGTATTGAGATGTCTGTGGTAACCCTCGAGCGAATTCGTTGCCCTAGGAATACCGTTTTCCGTGCGGAGTTTTACATTCCAAAAAGAAATATGATTGTTGCCAGTTTCATTGTTTATGTATTGACGTACAAACCATTCGTAAAGATTCAAAACATCTAAAGATTTTTGTTCCACAATATATAGTCTTAATTCGTCAGCATACAGTGAAACATCTTCTAAAGATACAAAGCTTAATGCCAAAATCATCTTGACTTGAAGTTTAATTGGTGCATTATTAATAAGTTCTGATGCGAATTTCAGATTCTGGACTTTTCGCCAAATAATTTGCCCCAAATGAAAGCAACAACCGTATAGTTGGGAATTTTTAAAATTATTTTTGATCGATTTATAACTAGATTGCTCAAAATCGAGAATTATAGATTTAGCATTAGATCCCACATTTGGATTTTTCGACATTAACCATTCGAAAATAGAATTGTAAGACTTCTCATTTTTATGTTTCATGAAACAAAACATCATCGGCAAAAACATATTCCTTATTCTGCACTGTATAGTAAAAATTTGAGAAAACGAAGTTGGTGCGCTTCGAAATGTGCCATCACATATCAGAACATCTGAATATACCAAATGTTTTAAATTTTCCTCTGTTGTGAAGATTAAAACTCTGTTTATATCGTCCATCCCGCTATCAAAAAATAAAAACTGTTTATTCTCCGTTGTAAAAAACAGCTCTTCGGGGATGTCGTAATTTGGAACAATGGTGTAATTGTTTGCTTTTCTTGTCGCATTTACCAACCTTTTCATATTTTTGAGATCAATTGGAACTCTCTGGATTAGAACTTTGTTAAATTTAATTTCCTCCATAATATGGTCATGGCAGGTACTTTCCTGGAAGACATTTTCCAAATTTGTTTTCAAAAGAGACTTGCAGCCTCTCTTATTACACCTCCAAATCTTTTTTCCTGCAGTAGACTCTTTGAAATTATAAAAATATCCCTGGTAAGCAATTTTTGGTTTACCTCTATTGCTTTTTATAATGCAGTCTGTTAAATCAATATTCATATTTAAGGGTAATTTTTTTTTAATTAAAATTTGGTTTGTATCGGTGAAAAACGTCCCTTTTTCACCTACGGTGAAAAATACTTCACCGTAGGTGAAAAGTGCACCCAGCCGTATCGGTGAAAAACGTCCCTTTTTCACCTACGGTGAAAAATACCTCACTTTTCACCTACGGTGAAAAATACCCCCTTTTTCACCGTAGGTGAAAAGTGCACCTCGCGGTATTTGAGTGTGTTGTTGTAGTCCTTTGAAGCTCCGAAACGTTCGTTGCATGACATTTTTTGCACAATGTGACGTCGTATTATGAAGAAAGACGAATTATGAATGAGGGGAATCTTATTGAATCATTTTATATTAAAATGCTTGAATTAACTTTAACATTCTAATTTTACATTCTATTTAAACCTTTTATTTTTTAAATATATCATTATTTGGGAAATTTTAGTCTAGATGTATTACATATAATATTAATATTTTTTATATTAAAATATAATTAAATATTATAAAATATAATTTTTATTCATTATACCATAATATAAAATATAATACATTAAATAACGAAATTTAAGATAATGACATTTACTAGATACATATTTTAAACTAGATTCCTATAAAGATAAAATCGAGCAGAAAATAGTAAAATATATAAAGAAATAAAAATATTATTAAAAGTAAATTTAAACTCTTAAGTAGAAATTTTTTATGGATAATAAAAAATATAAAGAATTATTGGATCAAAGAAAAGAGGAAATTTCTTATTGATATTTCGCTATTATCTGTTAGCATCTCCAGAAAATTACAATCCAAAATTAATTGAAACTTTCTGAAGATGCTAAACGAGGGTTGTGAAAAATCAATAAAAATTCATTTTTCTTTGATTCAGCTCCAATAATTCTTTATCAATAATGGATCATTATCAACTATTTAAAATAAATGATATTTATTTGTATTAGAATACGATACTAGATTATCAAATTTTTTCAAAGGAAATAAGTTGTCAGAGGGTATTTGGAACAGCTACTATAGTAGGTTGAAGAATAGGGGCCGAAACCTGATAGCATATCAGATTTTCTGATGACCTATATACTTTATTTGAATATATCGTTTGTTATTCGTAAGTCAATTATTAAATTTTGACCTTCGTTTTAGATTTTTATTTTAAATTTTATCTTCATATAAATAATATTATTTCTTTATTTTTTAATTATCTATTTTTTATTATTTTTTAATTATGAATTATATAAAATGGGTAGGATCAGTACGCTGAGTTGATTTGTTATATATTTGACGTTACTTTCATGTTATTGGATCGAAATAAATTTACTTGTTTTTAACAAAACATTTACTTGTTTGTAAAATTTGACTCAAACTGTATTTGTAATATAACGCATCTGAACAAGTATTTCTATAAAGCATGAGAATAATCATAAGCAGTAATATATAATGATCATGTTATATATTATGATTATTATATAATGCGCCTTTGTTCAATCCCAATCATTCGTAATTTTTATTGGCTGATCTTATGATCAATGCATTTTTTGATTAATGTATTTTATTGATGTGCAAATTTACATCAAATCGACGACTTTTCACGCTATTGTGCATTTCTATTGGATAAACAAATGCTCTGAAATTACTCAAATATTAGTGTGCTTGTATAACTAGATTTAAATGATATTGTTTTTCTTATTTACAAAAATCTTTTATAAGATAGCGATTTAATTTATTTAAAGCGCTGATCAGGTGGACAAATTTGTGATTTAAACATTCTCAATATTTAGTTAATTCACCGTATGATTATTCTGATTTTCAATTGTAGCTTTCGTATGCACTTTTTCTATTTGGTAAACATGTATTTTGCTAGACAGAAAATATGCATTCTTAATCGAAATTTAAATGTACATAGGTACTTTTTGCATTAAGAACATAATCATTCTCACGCTGCAGATAAATAATCGCTGTCATCACGTTAATTTTTAAAGCATCATTTTCTTGGTTTAGTGCCGACAAATTAATGACTCGCTAATTAGCAACTTTAGCGAACGGACTAACAATAGAAACAAAATCGTGTTAAATCGATGGTGTTACACAAATTTACATGTGAATTTGAAGATTGTAAATGAAATCGCATTTCGATATGTAGAGGAAAAGGCAATTAATATTCTCGATTGTACCGACAGTCTAGTCAACATATAATAAGGCGTTGAAGTTTATAAGTGCTGATCAAGTTTATCTCACGCGAACCAAGGATGCAGGTCACTCCGCATTTTAAAGAGCGTCAAGTATTGCTGATCGCGTTTATCTCACAGACTAATGTCAACAGTCACTTTTTATCGCACATGTAGAACGTTGTTCATATACCAGGCCTAATGATGTATCGAATACACGCCAAAATTATGATGCATGATATATATTAAATCTCTAGAATGATGTTTGTGTAGACCAGATGCTTAAATGCCTTCGACAGTTTTGATATGTTGAGGTTATAATTTCACAATTTTAGAACAAAAATTGTATCACTAAATACAAGATGTAAAACCTTAAATGTGATAGTTAACAATAGTGTAAATCTAATCGTATAATTTATTGAATACGGTTTTGTTTTCCTACGGATGGGGCATATAACATACATCTTAATATAAAATGGGTGTTCTGATTGATCGTGCTTTAAATTTCCAAAAAATACTGTAAAAGTTATCGAGTTAAAATTAAATCAAAGATTTCTAGCAAATGAAGTAGTGTCTATAGTGTGATTTCAACTTGAAATATCAGTTTATTTTAGGATTAGAAATCACAGACTTGCTAGTTTGCTAAGTTTGAAACACATCACAGTGAATCATTGCTAAATTAATTCAAACACCTGCAGAACTTAATAGAAATCATGGACCATGGACTTTTATTTTAAGACGCTTGGTTTACTCAGCAGTTGGCGAAGTGTATGGTTTTGCCAGGAGAACAGTCATCAGTTATCTCGATTTTTTGCCGCATTTGACCGTTTTTTCATTCCCTTTGTTACATCCTATTTCATATCCTTGGATTGTCTACGAGAATTGTTAACAGAGTGGAATTACTGTTGTACGCTAAGCGCTTCTACTATGAATACGACTCTGATACACGTCAGTTCTACACAATTACTGGTATACAATAAAGTTCATATCTCCAATCTTTATTTAACTGCCTCTATTATTCTTCAAAATTTATTGATTGATCAACATCTGGTGGTATTTGCTGATAATACTACCGCATTGTATTCGGGATTCAAGCGTAAAGATACAGTTTCAAAAATCAGCCATTTCTTTTAAAGATATAAAGTGCAGTTAGCCCCATCCATCATCCTTCTTAATCCTTCAAAGATGCAGGTGGTTATCTTAAATGGCACACCTGAAACAATAAAAGAGTTTTAAAGATTGGTAATCTCAGTCTTCAACATTATGACGAATCAAGCCCTCTATTTATTTACATATCGGAGAACATTTACATATCATTTCGGAGAACCGGTCTGGGAATTTGACTTGAATAGATTCAATAATGTTTTGAAGAGAGCAAGATTAACCCTAAAACGGACCCAGCATCTACTATTGAAAGAAATTATTCAGGTGCGCCTTTTGTATATCTAGGCCATCTCTTAGCTAGTCTTCTTTTCTAGTGGACGTCTCCCTGGGTAAATAATAAGATTTCGTAAGCATATTATGTTGAGACTACCGTTCATCGTGCCCAGTGATTATGACTTTATGTGCGCGGGAGACAGTGAATTAATCGAAGGGTGACGCGTTCATGTGAACTTACGGGATTTGAACCCATCACGATGATTATTCATCTCTCATATTCAAATCAAATATGTAAAATCAGTAAGCGCCACCTCGATAGTCGCAAATTTAGGAGTGTTTAAATTTGAAGGTGCTCTACGTTATTTTCGAATGACGTTACTTATTTGCTTACTTTAAGGATTATCAGCCTTCTGGCCAGACTTGAAATCATTCAACGTTAAACCAATCGATAAGTGCCAGACTCGATACATAAAAATAATAGTCGGGGTTTAACCTAAGTCGTTTAGCTTTATCATTACCTACTTGTCATTACCTATACTGTTCTGAAAGTTAAAAAATAGATTTATTTTTACGTGGCAAATGGGTGCTTGCACACGCTTACATGACCATGAATTGGGATCTGACAGCGATGTAATTAAAAGTGACGAGAAGAAGGCGGAGTTGTATGCGGATGTAGAGATTGGCCAGAAGAGTTGTGCAAGATATTTGGATGTGTGGTCGAAGCAACGGAGATGTAGAAGCACTTATACAGCAGAATTGATGATGCGTTGAAGGGTAGGATTATGGATTTTTGAGAATTGGCGAAAAGGCTGAAAGAGTAATCGATTTTAGGGGAAAGAAGAGACAGGAACGGAAGTCGATAAGGGGGCGGATACGGCGATGTCACGGAGAATTAAGTTGGACGAGCGGACCTTGTCACGGACGAAGGGTTTAAGAGAAAGGTGATCATCGAAATGGAAGCCTAAGAAATTGAGATTGTGGACTATGGGGATCGATGAGGCAAAATATACAGAGATGAGATATGTAGGGTTGACGGGGAATGATCCACATGATTTTGGACTGGTCGGATTAGAACGAGATGAAGATGGGAGAGACGTTTGTAGATAGACGAAAGACAGTTGGAGGCAGAAATGGCGATATCGTGTATGCAATGAGAGGGTGCATGAGCATAGATGAAGAAGTCATCGGCGTATTGCATGACGTTAAAGGAGTAAGGTTTAATAAACGGAGAAAGATCGCTAAGTAGAAGAGAGAAAAGCAGGTACCTAGGACTGAACCTTGTGAAACCCCGCAAAAAATATGGATGGGATGGGAGTATGATGAATTTGATGAATTTAAAAAGTTGCAAATCACTTTTCCATATCTTTACATGTGTCTATTTCTCGAAATAACTACTTAGAATGATTGATCGGCTAACATGTCCAAAACTGATTTTGATCGCTGTTATTCATCAATCAACTATTTTAAATGTTCATTATTGTATTTTCTCAATGTGTTTATTTGCAAATTTGTTCTTAGTTTTGTTTGTTTAACCCAAGCCAATGTACAAAGTGGTCTAAATAAATCTCTACATTATTATATTTTGTATTGTATTTTTTATTTTATTTTGTATATTTTGAAATTATTGGCGATGCAATTTTGAAACTATCCAATACTTATGCTTTACACAATACCATATAATACGCTGATGACTTAGCAATTGTGTGCCCTGACATTAAATAAGGACAAACCGTGTTCGCACATGTTTGGCTCCGCTGCTATGTTGGTTCGAGGTATAGGGCCGAAACCTGATAGCATAGCAGTTCCTCCTGATGATCTCTAATCCTTATTCTGATATATCGTCTGTTATTTATTAGTCAATTGATAAAAATTTACTTTTTATTTTAAATTTTAATTTTTTATTGTAACTTGATATGTATATAAATTTTTATAACAATTATTTATTATTATTCGTTATCTAAATATTAAAATTTGTTTTTTTTTTGATTTGCATTACCATTTTTATTTATTTTATAATTTATAATTATATGAAATATGTAGACTCAGTTTGCTGAATTGATTATTATATTATATATTACAACTTTGATTGATCATAACGCACGTCTTGATATTTCATGCCCAGGATTGTTTGAAGTACAGTTGAGCGGTCCTTAATGAATGTTTAATAATTTTCAACATATATGCTCAATCTTACTCTAGTAAGTAAGTAAGGGTTTTATTAATAACTATCTTACTCTCACAAAACACCTGCAAGTACATACGAATACCACGAGGAAAGAAGAAGATCAATGTATTTCGAACCTGTTTCCAATGTGGAGCAATATGGATTTATACCTATCCTGTTTTTCATTTTGGGTTGTACCGGAAGAGCTGCAACTCATGTACTAAGAAAAGTAGCATATTTAAAATCACAGGAGTCATTTTTAATACGATCAATGTATAACCACGATTCAACAGAAAATTACAGGCTTTGCTAAAAGCCAATTCCTTATGAATTTACATAATTTAACATCTCGCTGAAGCTAGCAGCAATAACTTTTTAGGAAACATTATTTTTAAGTACATTATTTGAAGGTAACCTTGTAATATTATGTATATAATGATAAATTACAATTAAAAAATAGATTTTGTGTGGTATCTAAATCTTTTATGCAGACATAAAAATCAAATGAAATATACTTGATTTCCAGGTGCCATATATGGAGATATCAATGAAGCAGTAATTGATTTACATTCATTATGTAAAATTACTTTGTAACGGCTGATTAAAGTAAATTATTCAGTTTCCTTATTTTGACTATTTACAAAGAATTCGTATTGTTATCAAAAGTGTCGTCGAAATTATTGTTTTAATTGGCTTTATAAATAAATTATTCATTTATTTATTTATTTTTTTATTTATTTAATTTATTTAATAAATATTTTTTTTATTTATAAATAAATAAATATATAAACGCCTATAAATTATAGGCGTTTAAAATTTTTATTATTTTAATATGTTTAGTCTTTGTTAACGGAAAGAATTTTTCAACCACATCACATGTTTTAATCTTGTAATTTGTGCTATTCATGCTTCAGGTATTGAAATGCAATCGCATGTTTTGATCTGGTCATTTTAAGTATTGAACACAGCAATGTGCAAAATTAAATATTTGAATATTTTGTCTTCTCAATAGTCATCTCACAATTTAAAATTATTTTACAATTTAGATTACTCCACAATTTCAGTAATCATGTGTCACTGTGTTAATACTCGAATTTAAAATCAACTTTGTCTAGCGCACTGCTTGCTTTCAACGGGAAAAGTTACTTTTAATTTTGGATTATAATGTAATTGGTATCTAACATTTAAGAAACACAATTTTACTGATTCTTTTGTCGATTATTTTGATTCTTTCTGTCAGTTACATCATTTTAAAACGAAAAATATCTTAGATTATATTTATTTTGCGTTGACAAATTCCAAGATGCGTCGCTGGAACAACACTAAAAACCGACAGCTTGTTGAATTAATTCGTAACTATGGAGACAAATCCTGGTTTATAATATCGTTATTGATGAGAAAATACTTTAAACGAAAATCTTTAACGCCTGAGGTATAATTTCGATTAATTTTATTTACATTTTAATAATTGCAGCTGTGTGAAAGACAATATTGGATTCTACTTGAGGAATACAAATCGCAATTTTCAAGGTTATTTTTAAATTTCGAATTTGAAAGTGTTCTGAATTTAAAATCATATCATTTGGATATAAGAATTGCATTCATTTAGGTATTGAATATGTCAGCTGCCAGGAGCGAATTTTGTGATCTTGATTAATGTGACGTCATCAATACATGTCATCAAATACATTAATGTCTAATGATACGTTCGATGTGCTCTTAAATTGTTCAGGGCGTTTAAACATAGTGAGGAACAGAAAAAGAAATTGTCCAATGATACGATCAATGTGCTCTTAAGTTGTTCAGAGCGGTTAAACTTCGAAAGGAATGGTAAAAGAAATTGTCCAATGATGCCTTCGATGTGCTCTTAAATTGTTTAGAACATTTAAGCATCGAGAGGAATAGAAAAATAAATTAATATTCACAAATTTTCGACTATTGCAATAGTCCTTTTTAGGTCTTATGCTTTAAAAAATATTACACTCAAAATAACATTTGTCTTTAAAAACAAAACACTTTAAAAGGACTATTGCAATTATCGAAAATTTGTAAACGATAATTTCCTTTTTGATTTCTCTCGATGTTTAAAAGCCATGAACAATCAAAAACTTTAACGTTTTTGATGATATATAAACAATTTATATTAGAAATTTTGAGTATAAACATTTATCGTATAAATATTTAAAATAGAATTCATTCAATGCAAATATTTGTAACAACGATATTCACATTTGTTTGAAATGTGAACAAATATAAACAAATATAGTCGGATGTAACTTATATTGCATAAACAAATTAATATAAAACAAGTTAATGTATTAAATAGTTATATAAACGGATTGTAATTTGTATGCACCAGTACACGAAGGAAGTTGTAGAGAGTGTAACGTACAATACATAGATGAAAGTGGACGAGGATTTAGATACCGTGTAATGAATACACGTGCGCATAAAAGACAATGTAAATCAAATGCAGCGTGTAACAAGCTTTGATTCTTTCTTTGAAGTTAGTATACATAATCAATCAATATTTATATTCAAGTACAAACATATATTAAAATGATGTATGATATACAAATGTATTAAACGTATAATATATTAGTGCTGTTAGATTGTGTCAATGAGTTGCTATGAAAATTTCAATTTTTATTTTAAAGGATTAAGTTTCCAATACCGTCTCTAAACGTCTATAATCAGAACTTAATTGACGAGTTGCTTCAGTAATGTAATAATTGGTATCCGAGAAAACAGCTTTACTTTTATCAGTTTTTCGTATGACAATGCTTTCATAATTTCTTAAACTTCTCAAAGTTGAAATCAATTTGGTCTCGGATTTTGTTAGTCGTGTGATATTCGGAAACATTTTTATGTATTTCGTGATGGCGGTATGGCAGGCAAACATTTTTCTAGCATCATATGCGAATCGCTCACTGGCTAGAAAAAGAATTCTCTGAATTCGTAGCAGTCCTTTAATAAGGTCAAGACGTTGGAATTACTTTGATTGCGGTAAAAAGTCTAAAACTAAACCCAGGGCATTTATTTATGATGCGATCAGATCGCGTTAAGAAATATTAATATTGAAAGCAGAGTTGTCAATCCAATGACGTAGACGATTAACAAATTTTCTATTTACAACAAAACTCATCGCGTTAAATTCTTCAATTGTAGTTTTCCGACCTGTTTAAAAATTAAATTCCTTTAGTTTTTTAAAGTTTGATTATTTTAATACATTTCACCTTTTTTATTGGCGCATCGTGCTGTATATGTAAGCTCAATGGTCACGCAAAACAAGATTTATTTCTGTATGTTTAAGATGACGTCGTCATTCATTTTTGAATGACACTACATGTTCATTAGACATGCAATGGATACAAATTTCAAAAGTTTCAAATAGTTGCAGCCCTTTCGGTGCATGTTGATATTTGATGCACAACTATATAAATTGTAGGTGTGCAAGTGTAGAAGTTTTAAGCAGGGTCATTCGGGTGACTCCGTAAGTATAAGATTTGCTAGTGTACATATTACATTTAGCATAGTGAGAACTGCTTCCCGGATCTGTCTTTCGAGATTCATTATATATATCGCAATAATAATTGAAAAACTGTATAAAACGTCTGCAATTACACACTTACAATTTATTCAATTGCACACATACAATTTATACTCAATGTATATGTGAAATATCTGACATATCGTTTTTGACAGACGTTTTTGATGAGATATAAACAATTTATATGAGAGATCTTGAGTATAAACATTCATCGTATAAATATTTGAAATAGAATTCATTCAATGCAAATATTTGTAACAACGATACTCACATTTGTTTACGCGAGATAGATATTGTTTTTATAACAGATATAGTCGGATGTAACTTATATTGCATAAACAAATTAATATAAAATAAGTGAATGGATTACATAGTTATATAACCGGATTGTCATTTGTATGCACCAATACACGAATGAAGTTAAGCGTTTTTGATGAGATATAAACAATTTATATGAGAGATTTTGAGGATAAACATTTATCGTATAAATATTTAAAATAGAATTCATTAATAGTTTAAATAGTAATGAATATAAAGTATTCAGTAATGAATATAAGTAATGAATATAAGTAATCACACAGTAATGAATATAAATATTGATTGATTGTGTATACTAACTTTAAAAAAAAATCAAAGCGTGTTACACGCTGCATCTGATTTATTGTGAAGTCTCGCAATAAGTAGATGCAGCAATCTTTGACGCTCTCAAATAAAAACTGGAAAAATAAATAGTGATTTGGCAGTAGAACATATATTAATAAATAAAACTCCAGTTTCTCCATAGCAGTTATCGAAAGCTAGTTAAAAAATGATTCTGCATTGGGGTATCGTGCTAGTGTTATTGATGTTTCTCCTACATATTGATGTGGACATTGCTTACATTTTCCGACGTAGATGGCAGCTTTCTTTTGCAATTAATAATTCTATCGTAAATTTATCTTTTGTTGTAATACTTGCAAAAAGCTTATGTCAAAAACCTTAGTTTTTGACAAAACGGAGTAAGCGTTTTGGTAAAAAAAAGAAACTGTTAACGCGTAGTTACAAAAGACGAATGATATATATAAACTCATCATTAGTTGATATAAGATTATTTGAAGATTATTAATCTATGTTTTTGTTGACAGAGACCAATAATATATGTATATATTATGATCAAACTTAGTGATGGCGTGTATTTAAGATGTTTATTTTTGAGATGACATTATTAAAATTATAAATTGTCGTTTAGTAACGAGAAGCCATTGGTAACG
The DNA here is from genome assembly GCA_012934845.2 of Pomphorhynchus laevis. NCBI lineage: Eukaryota > Metazoa > Acanthocephala > Palaeacanthocephala > Echinorhynchida > Pomphorhynchidae > Pomphorhynchus > Pomphorhynchus laevis. The sequence goes on along the minus strand of WNNJ02001223.1, from coordinate 125,726 downwards.
TTATATCGAACTTTCACTTGCAGTTATCTCAGCGAATTAACATTAAAAATGATAAAAACAAGAAGACAATTTTACAGTCTTCAAAAACTGGCAGAAGATATTGATCCGAAAATGAGTAAAGACATAAACGCTACAATTGAGGAGCTATGGAGGTCAATAAATTTCTTTATATTATCCAATTGTTCATATATGCATTGATTTCAGTGAATCAAACCTCAACTCATCTAGTCTTGACTGTGAAAGCGATGAACTTTACGAAATTCTTAACATTACGGCGGAGTGCATGGACGACTTGTTAGAGGAAGTTGATCCCTCGTCACTATCTGATCCCTTTTTGCATTTGATTAAGTCTTATAAGGATCCCTCGTTTTTTGAAAATGAGTTTGGACCGGTCGAAGATAATGATCACGAAGCTGTACCACTTGATCCTTTAAACTAGCAATGTACAGCAGTACCTACCTAATACCTAAAATTAATTATTTCTAGTTCAATCGTTTTCACAAAATTTTTGTTTTCCTATTTTTCCTACTTGATTTGGCAGATTAGGGCTTCTCACATTATATTTAAAAGTCTTTTTATATATATAATACCAACAGAGAAGATATCATATAATGTCCTATAAAATATACAATGTCTATTAGCATAGAACCAATAAGAAATCACATTTACTAAAGAGCAGGCGTGACCCGTTCTAAAGAAACGATCACTTCGTATATAGTTCTTCTTTATTAATCGTGTTCAATCAAAAGTCGAAAATAAGTTTGTTCATTTAAGTTCTCTTTACATGTTTATTAGTCTGTCATTTCAATCGTAAGCAGTTAGCATTAAGTTCAATCTGTTCTTTTGCATTCTCCTCAATTACCCATCATCATCATGATGTGCCCACAAAACCGTTTTCGGCAGAAACCTTTATTATCAATTTTATATGCTCTTATCATTCAGCTCTTTTTCTCACGTGAAAATACAGAAAATGATAGTTCTTCAAAAAACTAGTCATGGGCACTGTCTGTAAATGGATATAAAGAAAAATCTCGGTTTTACATCTATTGTATCAAATTTACAACCTTGACATTACAGTATCTAATAAATGATTCCAAGTAGTACATTAGAACGGTATGTTCATCTGTTGCACAATAAAAATGCTCATGTTGATATTACTGTGACGAAGCATTGTAAGAATTTGCACTTTAGAAGCTAGTACCTGCGTACTAGCTTTTACTGCGATAAGAGAGAGAAAATCCTCCACTCTGAACGTTTTTTTTGTCAATGTAGAATATTATTGTTTTAAATATGTTGAGTGCAAATAGTATTTACTGTCATAACATTGATCGCTAATCCTATAAGAGAAGTAAATTACTCTACGGAGGAAGCGCTGGACTGCTCGATAAAACGCTGGAGGACTGCTTATTAAGAACATAGCGAAAAACTTTAATGACATCAGCATTCCCGCTATTTATTATCAATTAAGAAATTAAATAAATTAATATAAATTAATATTTTAAAATATAAAAATTAATTTATTTAAAGATATTAAATATAAATTTAATAATAAATACGTTGACAAATTAAGAAACCGAAAAAAGATTACGTTATAAAATCGCTTCATTATCTATCAGTTTCATCTATAGCGATAAAATATAACAAGGAAACCCACAAAGTTCAAGTCTTAAGTATGAACATATAAAATTTAATTTACTAAATTAAACAAAATAATAATTTAAATTTGAAGAAAGCTGGCAAAAACCATCGTAAAAAATTTATTTAATTGAATATGTCGATGCCTAGCTGGCATCATCTTCAGCAATTGTAATTAGCTTGAACAATTATAAAATTTATAATTGTTCAAGCTAATTACAATTGCTGAAGATGATGCCAGCTAGGCATCGAAATATTCAATTAAATAAATTTTGCGATGGTTTTTGCCAGCTTTCTTCAAATTTAAATGTTATCACACCGTCGCATTCCTCATTCAAATTCAATAATAACTTAATTTAAAATATAAAAATTTAATAAATATTTAATTTATATAATATTTTATTTAAAATATAAACAATAATTTATGTACGAATTAATTAATACGACATTATTTAAAACTTATATAATATATATAATTAATACATATATTGTTAATACAAAGTTTATATAATTAGATCACTTAACTGATGCTTAACATATTTTGTATTATGAATAAATTTAAAAATGAAACTACTTTAATTTTAAAAAAGAAATTTATAACCTCGTATTTTCATAAACCGATACATAAACAATAAAACAGTATACAATGTTTTACAATAAAGATTAAAGATTAAAGATGACTAGATGGAACTATGCTATGCTATTAAGTTTCAAGCCCCTATTTCTCAACCTAACATAGTAGCGAGGCAAAATATTTTGCAAAACGTATTTTCTGCGATGAAATTTGATTAACTCTTAAGTAATCTCTTATGCAGGCACAGAGTATACTATTTACTATTCGTACATAAAAATATTCTATTTTAGAGTTTAAATTCATTATTATAATATCTTTGTAGGCAAAATATATTAGTCACACGAGAGAAAATCAAATCACTTACTTTTATATAAAGTTTTGGTCAAGCACTGACCCTTTTGAAATTTAATGTGCCCTTTCTCTATAACTTGAAAATGGCCACTGTATTTAACCGAAACGTTATATTAACTAATTATATATCTCATGTGGACAATATACCAAGCCTACCTATAATATTTACTGGTACGTGAAAGTAAGATTAACAGAATATAATTTAAAATAATATATAGTTAATATCAATATTTTATATTAATTCTTCTGATTGCGGCACGACATTATCCTCATAGTATTATTGTTGCAATTCTTGATACAACATGACGCTACTAATCAGTCTGGGTGGGTCTCATCAGCTGCTAACCCAGACCTACATTTCACGTTTCGACCCTCATAATCTACTTACTCCGTACACTGATCCTGAACGGTTTCGAACTTAGGACGTCTGTATCTTGATTCAACGCTACATCTACTTGGCTGGCTGCTCCAGTGGTGTAGATATACATTGTTGTATATTACTTTCGGTAGGGGATCGTATTCTAACGATCTATTAGAAACCTACCATATGTGTGTGATCCGCTAGCTGGATCACTGTTTTTCATGCTGCCAATTGCAATGAATGTTTTTAATTTAACTTGATTGCATCTATGAGCTGAAATTCTTCTGGTTGTGGCATAATATTATCATCACAGTATTATTGTTGCAATTCTTGATACAGCAGGACGCTACTAATCAATCTGGATGGGTCTCATCAACTGCTAACCCAGACCTGCATTTCACGTTTCGACCCTTATTTGCTACTTACTCCTAATAATTAATATTATATTAACATTTAATATTATTATATATAATCAAATATAATAATATATAAGTATTTATATAATTAACATATATCTATTTAATACAAAATTTAATATAATTTATAATTTATATTAGTATAAATGTAATTAAGACATTGATAAATTAATTTATCGTATAAAAACAGTTCATTATTATTCCTCAATATATTCTGTAATAATATTAAAATACAACGAGAGAAACTACACGCTAGTTTAGTTTATATATATATATAGGCAAAACGATTCTTATGCACATTATGTAATAAGTTACGATGTTTTGCGAATTTATAGAATAAAATATACGTGTCAATACGTATGTTAAATCTGAATATTTTTTAGAAACAAAACTAAACAAAATGAAATATATAAGTTGAAACGACAATCTGCGTTGCCTCTGTAGTAGGGAAAGGATGTCAAAAGACTGTTTTTATAAGTTTAAACTGCGGAAATATTTAACATTATAAAATTAAAAATTATACTTTCTTATCTATTAACATGATACTTTAGTTAGCGATATTACCTTAAATAAAATGCATTATTAGTATACATTTGACCACGCTTTTGTTTTGAGTAGAAAAGCGATAACTGAACTTGATTACAATCAGTTGTACCTTAAAATATATTGTCTTTATTATTAACAAAGGACATATTAAGTTTATCATTCTACAATGTCCCAAAAATATGAATACATCTTTTTTTTACCATATTACCATCACTATGTTATATCATTGACGAGATATTGCCAAACCAATGGATTGGACGGAAGATTTTCGTTGAATACCTTCCACCTCAAACATACCTCATATCACTAAACATTTTTATGGGACAGCTAGAAGACAAAGTTTTGCTGCTATAAGGCCTTACACAGTTACTGAATTGAGAGTATTCATTGAATATAAATGCAGAAAAATACAAAAAAAATTAGTTCGTAATGTGTGCGATTTCATTGCTTCACATTGCCAACAGTTTCCGATACAGAATGGATACAATTTGAGAACAGGTCGTGACAGAACAATAAAATGGTGTTGTAAATTCTAGTACATTTTAAAAATTAAAAGTAATTAAATAAACGTATGTATTTTACAATTATTCAAAGTGAGTATACAATTTTTTCGACATAGTAAGATACACAGTTTCAGCCAATTGACTTGATTGAATATATAAATTAGATGCAGAATTGTCTTAATATGAATTCTATCAAAGTATTTAACTATTTATCACATAGTTTTCACATTTAGCTATTAAATTAATGTATTTGCACATTTGAAGTTTACGAACAAGTATTGAATTTTTAAGTACTGACATGACAATAATATGTAATTCGACATGACGTGTCTTGACAGAAATTTAATTGAAATTTAATTTTTTAATCAAAATTTAATTTAATATTATAAAATTTAATTTAATTTAATTAAAAAGACGTATATTATTTTTTAATTTTAGCTGGTACACTATATATATAAATTGGATATTGTACAAAACAACATTTAAAACTTCATATCGACAGGAATATACTGTAAAAATAAATTTAAAAAATTAAGAAAGAAAAATGTCTATTTATTATAAATTATCGAAATAGATTTCCAGATCAGGTCATTTATCTGTGAAACGTAAGGATGTTATACTGATCTATGCTCTAATCCTAAACATGTGTCTGCAAACTAGTGTACGAATATCGTCACGAAATAGTTAGGACACGATCTAAACTACTGATATCATCCTGCGCCGGCGTTAATACTCAGTGGATCATAAGGGCGCAGGCACCGAACACTAACATTTCAACATGTTGTAATACTTGGATAGTATATATAGAATCCATCTAATCATTGAAAAGTTGCATGACACTTTTCTGATAATTTTTAGACTCTACCGGTTTAACAATGATGATCCACTGAGTACTAACGTCGGCGCAGGATGATATCAGTAGTTTAGATCGTGTTGCAACTAGTTCGTGACGATATTCGTACACTAGTTTGCAGACACGTGATTAGGGTTAAAGCATAGAGCAGTAAAACATCCTTACGTTTCACAGATTATAAATTATAAACCACACAGTCAGACAGCAATATAAATTTAAAGGAAATGCATCATTTACAGCCTCTAGATGACCCCGTTAATATGTTTAACCGATAATAAGGAAACAATAATTTTACAGGATCATGAGTTTTGTGAATTGCTTCTTATCTGCAATGTTATAACCACAAGATTCCAAGATTAACACAAAAATGAAGGAGAAGTTTAACACATTTTAAAACATTTCACCATACTTTTTAAGTGCACTCTATCGGTTTAAAATTTTGCTAAGTTCCGATTAATCGATTATAACATTCGAAAACAAAAGCAAATAAATAAGACTGAGTTCACATTGCTTTTAGAATTTGATAAAGATCTAAAATGTAAAACCATTAACAATAACGAAGAGTGGGTATCGAAAATATCGGAAGCTTTTTAAAACACATTTACAAAAAGAGAAATATTCGATTAGTATCACAGTGTACATGCGATTAGCGTTTTCTTTGCTCTCTCTATTCATATACGATGAATTATGTTGATAAAAATATCGATGAATTGAGTATTCTTAACCGAAAAAAGATCAAGAATATCAGTTAAGTGTTTATAAACAAAACCCGCTTTATGAGCAGCGTAATGGCTTACTTTCTGGTTCAATGAGACACGAGAGCACCATCTTATTTAGTCAACAGATGCTATCAGTGAAATAATTGCAAATACGGCCCAAAGTGATAGTGTACCAAATAGATCAGCTAAAGCAGTTAAGAACGGCACGCAAACATTATCGGGATCGTGTCCACGTCTCCATGTTGTCACAGCAATATAACCAGCCAGCATCAAAAGCAGTGACACCTTTCAAAATACAATCAAATTAATGAAGGAATTGTATTTTTTAATTCGCGTTTTACATTAAGCGATAATATTTTGTAAGCTAATTTTAAAATCCAAATAATATAAATTTAGCAACGATTTTCCAGATTAACACGAACGAAAAAGGGCAACACAAAATCCAACTGGTATAACAGATAATTCATATGTAATAAACATATAAATAAGATTAACAAATGCAAAATTCTATAAGATATTACATATTAGTAAAATATTATAAATAATTTAAATTCATTCTTAATTATATTTGCTTTGCTAAGGCGTTGGTTTTAAAAAAATACAATCCAAACTTAAAAAACATCATTTCTTCATAGTACAAATCATGTTAATGTCAATATCTTAATATCAGTTTCATATATTGTTGACAAAACCTGAACGTATTAGCTTTTGCAGTTCCATTTTACAGACAAAATATGTATATCAATTCGTTTAATACAGTAATTTAGGGAGTGTGCCGTAGACGTCGATGATGACTTGATAAATAAAGGCACATGGTTTTTTTCTAGAAAATTTAAAATAAAAATCATTTAAGTGAAACAGAAAACAATGCGACTTTATAAACAATACTCTTTTTAGCAATTGAGTATCTAAATTTAGATATTGGAAACGCCATTGCGTAAGCCTATTCGACTGGATATGATTCTTACTCTACGCAAAACTTCACATACGTTAGAGTCCACAAAAACTACACCAAGGCCAACTGGAAACATGCTTATCGAATGCATTTGTATGTTCAAATATCGAATATGAAATGGAAGAATAAATCAATTTTGGAATATAAAATAAGAAACTCTTCGCGTGCCAATTATGATTCGAATCCGGCGCAGTTACTAAACGTAACTCCTCTTAATCTACTAGAGGATGACAGCTTTTGTTTTTGTCCGTTCGATATTTAACTAAGAACTGAATTTGAGCAATTAATATATACTTTATTATTAAATACTTAATATTAAAAAATATTTTAATTTTAATTAGATAATTTACATTCAATTCGAGATGTATACTTACAAAACGAATAGGATTAAATGAAAAAATAATTGAATTCAAAAAGTTATAATAATTCAATAATTCAAAAAGTTATAAAAACAAATTCCAGCAATATTGTGTTTAATTAGTGAATGAAGAAATGCGTTATATATATATATATATATATATATATATATATATAGATTTTACCGTTTGAGATCATGAAGATCGATTGGAATCGGGACTGGTGATCCTTTGATGGATTCTTATTTATGTAACGAATAGTTGCTAGGTCACACGAGGTGACTTTCGCATTGAAAACCAGCTACAGAATCCTTCCTTCATGATATCCAATTCCATACACCCTGACTACTAACGGCGCCATTGCCACAACCGTTTTCGTTTCGCCCGCTTTTTGCCACATGTTGGTAGCCCCGGGCTCATAAGGGTGTATGGAATTGGATATCATGAAGGAAGGATTCTGTAGCTGGTTTCCAATGCGAAAGTCACCTCGTGTGACCTAGCAACTATTCGTTATATATATATATATATATATATATATATATAATAAAGTTGGTAAACAATATATGAACTGCTGTAAATGACATATATATGTAGTTATCAGTTAAGAACTAAATCAAATACTTGTGATATTGTGTGTTACGGTGGCAGGGGATGGGAGACATGTTTATGCTACTGATGAGTCCCATTAGGACGAAACATGTGACTATCATTATGCCTACGTTTGAATACTCATGGTTTAAATTCATAGGATGATTGGACGCACACGTAAATCGAGTAGATGTAGTTCGTGCCAAGTTTCAATACGAAACTTTTTAAAATATAAATGCAATCCCTCCTGCATACTGAACTGCTTTTCAACTCCTACTTATTAAAAATATAATGGGATCTATTTATAGATCAGCAGAGAACTACATAAATATATTTATGTCACTGTAAATTAAAGTGATAATGAATAAAGTGATAATGGATTATCCATCATTATAATGGATAATAGCTCACGCTACTGGTGAGTTTCATAAGGACTAAGCATGTGTCTAGCATTGTGTTTGAGTTCGATTAAGAATGGCTTGAGTTCATTGGATCAAGGTGCGCACACGTAAAGCAAGTAGACGTAGTTCATTTCCAGTTTCAACATGAAACGTTTCGTCCTGGTTGTGGCACGACTTATCCTCGCAGATATTGTTCCTATTCGTGATCCAGCAAAACACTACTACTCAATATGGGTGATACAGCAGGACGCTACTAATCAGCCTGGGTGATTAGTAGCGTCCTGCTGTATAAAGAATAGGAACAATACCTGTGAGGATAAATTCGTCCCACAACCAGAACAATTTCAGCTCATAGATGCAATCAAGTTAAATGAAATATTTTAAAACAAAAATTTATATATACATATCTATACATTCCAAAGTTGAACATTAAACTGTTAAACCAATCTCTTCCTCAAAACTATTATTGCGTTTCTATGTGATGGTGTTATATATGTCGTTGTTAGTCTGTCTCCTTTCGATCTACTGACAAGTGCATAGATGTTTTAGGATACAATTTAGCAAAATAATACAATCAATATTTGTAGAAATCAGTACATCAAAAAAACTAACATCTGTAAGATTTGATAGATTATAGGTTTCGACCTATAATCTATATTTTAACTGAGTGTGTAATTATCAGATAAAGCGATTATCAAATGAAATACAATTGTACAAATCAAATCCGACTGCAATTGTAATTACGATAGAAAATGTATTTTAGAATATCGCACCTGTATTAAAGCAGCTACAAGATAGATGACCACAAAAATAAATGTGAAATGAAAACGTCCATGTGGGAATAGCCAAGATACTGTAAGCAAAGCGATGTGACTTGGAATTACAATCAGAATTAGTATTCGGGCGGCCTTGGCTTCGGATGCTGCAAAAAATAAAATGTAATTAGTTCAAGCTGATCAATAGCAATATTTTTACGATCGATTCCCTATTGGAATGGACCAATGTAATTCTGGCTAATTGAAAGATAAATAGAAAATGATGAAGTTTAATTTACAACTTGTCAAAAAGACTGTGATAATATGATACAATATTTAAGTTATAGAAATATGTGATATTTTGAATGTTACATTAGAACTACAATGTAATTTGATGATGCATAAAGCCTCTGCAGCTTATATTATATTTTCGATTATCTTTTATTCAGATTTTACAGAAAATAACTTTTAAGGAGAGTTGAATCACAAAGACATTTATATAGCGACAATAATACGGAATATTAAAGGAAAAATTATAATATTATGACAGTCATCCGATGTGATTGCTGACTTATACCCCCTTTCCCTAGAACATATTTAATTTTAATATTAACAATAATAAATTTGATGAAACGTGGATTCAGCAGTATATATCAAATAGGCTATCAGTTATAATTATCAGCTATAAGATCAGCTATGATTTCAATTCCGAAATTTATTTGCTTAATTGATTAATTATCACTGAAAGAATTATAGAAGTTGGCTCAGAGAAAAAATATTTTTTTATTGATATTCCGCTAACTGCTGCTAGCATCTTCAGAAAATTATAAGTAATTTTCTGAAGATGCTAGAAGAAGTTAGCGAAATATCAAGTGAAATTTTCATTCTTTCATCGATCCAGCTCCAATAACTTTTTATTAATAATGGATAATTATTAACTATTTAAAAAATTATCACTTCATTAATAAAACACAAATGAATTTATTTATTTTCTTAATCCGAACGTTCGGAAAGAAAATCTTTTGTGATTGCAATACGCTGAAGAAGATATCATTATGTAAATTGAAAAAATACGATTTAAATGATGATTTTTTTTCTTTACTTTATCTGATGTGGGAACACAACAATAGAGAGAGAGTTATAAAACGCATAAATTATATTTAGCGACTATAATAGAGTATATTCAATAAGAGTCAAGCAACGGCAAGATATATGAGATAATTAATCAAAGTACAATAGAAAAATGTTGTTATCATCTACGATTATAAAGATAATTCGTATGTATTTTTAATAAACAGAATTACAAACAAATCAAAAATCTAGAAATGAATTTATTATTTACACAAAATAATATACATATTTTAGTATGTATCTACGATATTAGATCAAAAGATTTAAATATTGCCATTGTGTAGGGCTGAAAAGTAGCTATTAAAAAACAAACTGCATTTGATGACTAAATTTTAGAAATACCATGGCGCATTAGAAATAATATTACATTGGATAAGTAAATTTTTCTTACATGTTCCCCATAGAAGACGTTTAAATTGATTAACATCTTCATTGTAAGAGCTACGAAGAATACGCAATCTATCTTTCTTGCATCGTTGTTTCTGAGCGACTTGGACGGATAAGTAAGCACTGATTGTTTGAAGTCGTTGTTCGTCAGCGATTGCTAGCATCTGATTAATTTTACCCAATTTAGTGCATAAACGACTGGCTTGTACAGAAACAATGTTCCCTCCAGTGCCTTGCAAAGAATGTTAAAAATGTATGGAAGTATATACATGAAAAAAAGTATTTCGAACAGTTGTAGCGTGAAAAAAATCAGATAGTTTGAAATACAGTGTATAAAACATGAAAAAAATATACACAGTCGCAGTTAATAAACCAGCTATAATAAAGAGATGACGACCGTCAAAATATGGACTAGTTGATACTGATTATGAACATCTTTATTCCATATCCATGTTAATAGCGTGAAAGACATATGCATAATTAAGTAAAAAAAATACCAGCAATAGTGTTGCTGGTAATCATTACTTAATTTAATATAATATTGAGTATGCAGGTGATCACAGCCGAAGGTAATTGAAATATTAATGAAAATATATATAAATACCTATCAACTAAAACCTATTATATACATCATTCTAAAATACAAACCATATTAATTTATTACTGTATGTAAATATTACCTCATGGCAAATATAGATATATCGTGTTAATTTACCTAAAAATATTAATATAATATTAAATATTAATATTAATGTTTAAAACATATTAATTTAATGTTTGCAAGAATAGACTAGTGCCCTATAGAGCGAAAACAATGCGCCGGATACCTTAAAAATGAAAAAATTTTACTTACGAAATAATTAGGGCTTAACGATTCCCCAGTTTGAATAATGGGAAAACGAAGATTTCTTGCTATCTATGGAAAAAATGTACTGTTTGTAGTAAAATCAATCAATTAGAAATAGAACATCTTAAACTGAAAATCTTAAAGACGGCAATCATTGAGCAAAGTCATGTAGCAAAAGAGGTGCACGCCTAACTGTGTGCTCTTGGAGTACATTAAGATACGAATGCCAGTTTATATAAACACACAATGCGTAGGTCACTAGTCAAATAAATAATAGGATATAATTGGGAACATAATTGAACGAAAATTGAACAAATGTTTAAAAGTACAACAACTTTACCATTCATTACAACAAGAAACAGCACCAAATTCTTGTATCTTGACGATGCATGCTCAAGGATCCATCCGGTGCAACTAAAGACAATTTATAATTTACAATTTAAAACAATTTAACAGAAACAAATTACTACACTTTACTAGATAAAATTCTTTTGAAAGAAGCAATTTAAGCAAATAAGAGCAATAAACAAATGACACATGAATAATGTAACTTAGTGGCTAATATGCAACTGGCATTCATTGTCCGAATGAATGAAAATAATATGTATTATAAAAATAATAGATCATGATATACAAAATTTCATTGTTCCATACACAATACTTTTAAATCTGCTTTAAACATCTGCTTTAGAAAATTCTATAATATCTTCTTGTCAAAAAAAAAGATATTACTATTTAATCTTTTCGGCCTAAGCAAAATGTATCATCTATATTTTCAGAAAGCAACTCAACAATTTTAAATTAGTTCTATCAAAACTATTCAAAGTAACCAGTAATTAGAAGCTTATCCGAACTATTACGAACCGTTTGATTTAAACTTTGAAAAGGACGGTAAATTGATCATTGAAAAATATCTAAATATTCTGGGTTCTTTAAATTATTATTATTAAAATAATAGAAATCGATTTCAAACAGAAAATAAGGCAGTGACGATTTGATTGAAAACATTCAATAATTATCATCAGTTAATTATTATCAGTTTTCTTGTATATCGTTCTCACTTAATTACACTAAAAGTGTTCAATAAAATAGTGCAAAATTAATTTATGCTATTTTATTCTCTATTTGAGAAGTGCCTAAGTGTCTAGTGTGGTTAAAAATATCTACAAATATTCCAGTTTTTATAATTTCAGTTTAAAAGAACAAAAAACATATTTACATCTAAAATAATTACAATATTTCGGCAGCTACTGCTAACATCTTTAGCTACAAACTAAATAATTTCTTGTATCTTAAGATGACATCAATGATATGCTGTGATTCTTTATTTTAGTTTATAAAACTACGAAATCATCTTGGTTTGTTTAATTGGTATGATTTGGTCGACAATAATTTAAGTAAGAACACAATACACTTGTGTGAAATTTTCAACTTTATAATCTAATCGTATATTATTTTTAATTTGATTGCTCAACATAACAATAACTTAATTAAATAACTGAGAGTAATAAAAGTATAAACTAATTTTAACACGGTATGATTTAGCTCGATAAAGCAAACTAGTTTTTATCGTTACATTATGTATAATTACGAAACCTGACTGTTTTAATCGAGAGCTTGTTTTCAATGTTTTCAATTTTCAATGATTTTTTATAAGCTAAAATTAAAAAATGATTTTTTTAATACTTAAAGAAAGTTGCTTTTACAAACACGAACGATATCTAAATCAGTGAATCAAAAAAGTAAAACGAAAACAACTTGAGAATACATAGGCAACTTACTTGCTTATTAGCATAGCAGAAAATATAGGAGTCCATCCGTGTATTAAAGTTGGACGAGACCAACTATTGTGATATGAATATACCAGCATAGGTATAAATAAAATACAGTGGGCTGTCATAATCACGGCAATAATCCATCGTGCCGCATCTAAAATAAAAACAACACAAACGTCTAAATCAAAATCGATTGAAATACCGATAATCGTCGGCAGATTATATTTAAAAATTATGCATTGAACAAATGGTAACACTGTTTGCATCTATTTATATTTAAAAATTAGAACAAAGAACTAAGTAGAAATATAGAAAATTATATTATATGAAAATTGTTTTAATTCAATTATATTTTAATATGCGATGTTATTATTTCAATGAAACTGGTATTATGTGAATATTTGTTTATTTTATTTCATTTACTAACAGTTTATGATCTCTCAAAAGATGATGGACAATAAATGCACACGAAAGGTGTATTTTCACTGAAGCAATATATCTGTTTAACATAGAATGTTATATTTGTTAGAGTGTATAAATAAAGCAACCGGGGTTACATAAATATTGCAAATACAATTATAAAGTATGACACTTGCCTATGGAGGTTCGTGAAATGAGTAATTAGTGTGTTGTATAAGTGCTCATCTACGGTAATAGTAGGGCTGTCCGAGATACTTCATTTATATATATAAATCTGAGTAAACTCCTTCACCTTCGCAAACTCCAGAATTTCTCAAGAATCTAGAGCACTTTCGTTGTGAGATTTCTTGTTTAAATGCAAAATACGATTGTATTCCAGCCTTCCCTCAGACCAATTGAAGAAATCCACATTCGATAAAGATACTGCTAATCTGGAGAGTTTCATTCCACGGTTATCATGACATGTTTTGCAATATTCGCATCCCCGTTCATAATTGCACATCGACATACCGATGTATTTACTGTTTCAAATCTCGTTGTTCCCTACTTCAAATTTTTTCCTGTTCTTACCTTTCAAAGATGAACTTAAACGATATCGGCAATTTCGCTAATAATAAAACATTGAATATTTGATTGCTTATAAATTTTGCTTGATATATGTAAATTTGATTATTTTGTGTAGCCCAATGCCGGGTAGCAAAGTGACCAAATAAATTATATTTTCATCATAGATTTATAGAGGTTACAATTTATTGAATATATTTAAAAGATATTTAAGTTTGCGAAATCAGATCCACGATATTGTAAATAATTATCAACTACTTATGCAAAGCAAGATTGTAAATATATATACTAATGTATGACGAATTTAAATGTGTACTAATGCGAACTTACCGAAAGCCCATGTGTAAAACGAACAAGCACCAATAAGAACGAGTAGTGTTGTGAGATCACCAAGTCCAGCGGCAAGAGGTGTTGCCAAGTTATCAGGATTAAAATTGTAAAAGTGGGACAGAAGTATAATCCCACAAATAATCAAGCCTAAAAACATCTGATTTAATTTAATTAGCATCTAGGAACAGTACAAAGTTAAATAGGTTACAAGGTAACACAGTGTACTTACCAGTCATTAGACCAGCAACCGAAGCGGTAGAGCAACTTGACGACAAAACGATAATCATTTGCTTAAAACCAACTGTGTTATTCGACATGTAAGCCAAAATAACACAGACAAATGAAGCGACAAATGACACAACAACAGCTTGGACCTTAAGAAAATATATAGTACTTACTAACCTAAAAAATATGTATTATAAATTTTATATTTGTTGTAATATTGTAGGCAAAAAGTAGCAAATAAATTGTTTATGATGGCGATTGTGCTTTTCACGCTAAAAAAGATAAAGATAAGCAAATGCTTATCATTCGCTTCACATAGTGAATATGAATTTTTTATAAAAAAAAAGTAATTAATAGCAACTTCTGAATAAAAAAATGCATTAAGTACGATTCTAAATCCTGTCAATCATTTCGATCTATCTACTATACAATTGAGTCTTAGTGATTTAATTAAAGCAAAATAAGAGCTAATTATAAGCTCATTAAGTGTGTCGGTAATAGGACAACGATATAGTATATAGTTTGTTAAATTGTTAAATTGTTTGAAATAAAAATAGCAAAATAAAATAAACTTCTTCGAATTATAATTTACGGATTAAAATACTATTTACTATATCGTAATTATGTGTAAATAGCTTTCAACAAATCGAGCAACATACTCCAATTAAGTATTCATGTCTTAAAATTTCTTGGACGCTTTATATTAGAAAACATTCCATAAAATCTAGGATGATTATATATAAAGAATTGCAGGCATAGACCTTATGTGGGATCTTTTTAGATCGTATTTTTTATAAATTTATTAGGTAACACCACCAATTGCAACAATAAAAAAAACGATTACTTCGTTGACGTTTCGCCTTTTTGGCTTTTTCAAACAAACATGGTGTATTAAAGCTCTTAAACTTTTAGGTTCTGAAAAATTCTAAAGCTATAAAATGCAATATAATACATTAAATAATGAAATTTTAAGAATTGCAACAATGTGTAATGATATTGGCTTTCTTCAAAATCATTTAAATAATTTAATAGATGCATATTTTAAACTAGGTTACTATAAAAATAACATCAAGCAGAAAATAGTAAAATATCAACAAAGTATTAAAAAATAAATTTCAACTCGTGAGTAAAAAAATATATGAATTTGTATAAATGTAAATAATATAAAATATTAAGATTAAGAGAGTTATTTCCAAATTTACATATATAGTACCAAATACGTAGATGCAGTAAACTGATTTGATGACACTAGTAATTATGAAATTACAATATTAAACGTCGAACAAAAAATTCGAAATGAAATACTATGTATGTATATACTATGTATGTATGTACATAGTATATACTATGTACATACAAATACTATGTATGTATACAAATTACAAACTCAATTATTACAATCAAATTACAAATTCAATTTATTATACAAATTAACCCAATTCAGTAACTCATTGAGCATTTCTTTGAAAAGAAATAGTAAATGAAAATGACGTGTAAAACTACGGCACCTGTACAAGAACCAAATTAGCAGTGACTGCTTGCATTGAGGCAATTTTATCGTTCAAATGACCCAAGTTGACCTAAAATGGAAAACCATAACATTACAAGTATATTTAGTAAAATACTAAAAAGTCGATAAGACTATATTGATAACAAAACCCGATGTTTATAAGCAAAAGGGATTTGGGATTTAAAACACAAATTAATAGATGTTCCAAGATAAGCAAATTCGTTTTGGAATTATTTACTAAACAGTCCTTAAATGATATTGTTCAATAATTATGTAATTGTATGATAAATAATTTAATTTAATTTTTTAAACATCTTTACTATTAAGTGTTCAAACACTAAATTGCTTTCACTATACCGTCTTTACTATATCATCACTTAACAAATAGAGCATAAAAATAGGTTTTATTTTATTTTCATAGATATTTTATCAAAATGTAAACAACTTTTCTACAAGTGCTAGCTATAGTCTTTAAATTAAATCCTTAATTGGCCTCTAATCCTTAAGGATTGACCTCTAATCCTTATTCTTATACATCGTCTGTTATTTATTAGTTAATTCATAAAAATTGATTTTTATTTTAAATTATAACTTAATAAAAATATAAATTGTATAAAATATTTTATAATTATTTATTATTTATCTTTATTTTTAATTTTTATATCGTATAAAATACGTAGACTCAGTTATCTGATCTGATTTGCTCTACTGACAATTTATTATTAACCTGTGAATTTTGTTTTCCCGGTAATATAACCTCTGTCAGAAATACTAAAACTATGTATTCTTGAAATGACATTATTTTTATACTAATTTCCAAGCAAGATTAATGGATTTTTTCTTTTTTTTTATAATTTTACAATATGCAAAACAGCGAAATATTATTAAAAATTTATTTAAAATATTAAGCGAAATTGTTTTATAGATATGTAATAAACAATATGGTTTGTATTAGAATAAGGTACACTGAAATATCAAATTTTATCAGAGGAAATACATCATTAGCGCGTATTTGACCCCGCTGCTATGTTGGGTAGATTAGTTATGGGCCGAAACCTGATAGCATAGCAGTTCCTCCTGATGACCTCTAATTCTTATTCTGATACAACGTCTGCTATTTATTAGTCAATTCATAAAAATGACGTTTATTTTAAATTTCAATTTTAAATTTTAACTTGATATAAATATAAATTTATTAAATATTCTATAATTATTTATTATTTATTTTTATTTTTAATTTATATATCGTATAAAATACGTAGACTTGGTTATCTATCTGATCATACACTTTATACGGGTTATGACGAGACTGATAAATACCTAATCGCAACAAAGCATTTACAAAGTCCCTTTTACAAAATGAATTAGTAATATGCACAAAACAATTTGTTTATCAAGTTAGAAACCAAATTGTGTTGACTGTTATTCATCACAATTTGTTTAATGTTATCACAATTGCTTTTATATTATTATTTTGATTTTAATCGAAATATTTCGATCATAAACGCTATTCTGTTGACATTAAAATTGATCGAAATCAAGCAACTGCAGTTTAATTATTGAACTTCACAATTAAACACATACATTAAACATTCAATATTATAAAGGCGGCATATTATTTGAAAGGAAAATGTTCCTTATTATTATATTATTTGGAATGAAAATGTGCAACGAAAGATATATTTAGAATCACTCCAAACACTTTGGTTGCACAGCTCTAAACCTTTTGAGCAACTGACATACATTTTATTTCTTAGCCCAACGCTATTGACGAGCATTGTGCAAATGCAAAGACGACTTGATTGTTAACTTGCAACATTTATTTACTTGCACGCATTTAATATTTACCTCTGTTGAGATCCTTGAGGCAAGCGTCATTTCGAGGTTTCCTTTCAAACCCATTAAGGTCGGTAAAATCATTACCATTTCAGGAATGAATTGGGGAAGTTTCTGCGAAAAAATCAGTCTAATAAATTGCAAACATTTTACTGCAAATATCAACTTATTAAAATTTTCCAAACTCTATACACTATTACTTTATGAACTGTAAATAAATCATATTTTAGATTTATCAATGTACACAAGAAATATCAGCAATCAAAAAGAACAATTAGCTTAGACTTTATAAATTTATCTTTTATTGGTATAGTGCACTCGATATCCGAATAAGCAGCAATATTCATTCAGACAAATACTACAAATTAATGGTCAATGAGTAATAAACAAAAAACTGTTATCAAACTATATATAATTATATAATATCTTTAATTTCATAGTATAATGTGTTACATTGTGCTTCCTGAGTACACATGCAGAGCAGACTTTTATATCACTCTTAGAGGAGCTGATTGTAGACGACAGCACTCATCAGTAGGGTGAACTACCGTCAGTCGTTTCAGCTACCTTTGATATATTTAAAAAGGCATCTTCGAGAATTTACTTACGTGATAGCATGATTAACAAGCTGAAACTTATATGCTCCCGGAGCACGGTGTGAATCTTTTATTGGTATAGTGCACTCGATATCCGAATAAGCAGCAATATTCATTCAGACAAATACTACAAATTAATGGTCAATGAGTAATAAACAAAAAACTGTTATCAAACTATATATAATTATATAATATCTTTAATTTCATAGTATAATGTGTTACATTGTGCTTCCTGAGTACACATGCAGAGCAGACTTTTATATCACTCTTAGAGGAGCTGATTGTAGACGACAGCACTCATCAGTAGGGTGAACTACCGTCAGTCGTTTCAGCTACCTTTGATATATTTAAAAAGGCATCTTCGAGAATTTACTTACGTGATAGCATGATTAACAAGCTGAAACTTATATGCTCCCGGAGCACGGTGTGAACCATTTACTATTAAATTATAATGTATCCTCTAAAGGATTCAGGATTCTTAAAAGGCATTCGGAAATGCCTTTTAAGTACATAATAAGGCAGCCGAAACGACTGATGGTAGTTCACCCTACTGATGAGTGCTGCCGGTTACCATCAGATCGTCTAAGAGTGATAAGGAAGTCTGCTCTGCATGTAATCGAATTCCGTATTTTGGCAGCATTCACAATTATAAGACTGAAGCTAATAGGTTCAGAAAGACCGTGTTACACATTATACTATTAAATTATATATAAAAACTTGTAAAGATAACTTATAATTTGGTATTCTAAGAAGGATATGAGGTGACGATTTTATAATCATATCTTAAATATAAAAATTGTGTTGCATTGATTCACGATTTTAAATCACCATGTCACTTCTAAACGACCACTTTAGCATCGAAATAATGAAGTACTCGGCAACACTCATCAGTAGAATGAGGTACACACTGGTCGTTTCGGTTGCCTGTGTGACATTGTGAATAAAAGCGTTTCCGACACTTTGCTTAATTGACTGAGGCTTATGATATTTACCAGATCGAATTGCTGTGCGGACCATCCTTAGACACTAGGCAGAGGTTGTTGCTGAATTGTCGCTGCACTCGTTGTATCCTTAAAGGATACGGTATATATAATAGTAGTGCTCGGATGTGCTGAGTAGACAACGGTCCAGGATTTCTTTCGAAATACGGCATTTACACAAAATGGTGTTGCTTGATAGACTGGACTTTGATTCACGACTTTCAGTCACCATGTCACTTCTAGACGACCAATGTGTACCCGGCAACACTCATCAGTAGAATGAAGTACTCACTGGTCGTTTCGGTTGCCTGTGTGACATTGTGAATCAAGGCGTTTCCGACAGTTTGCTTAATTGTCTGAGGCTTACACTCTTTACCATATCTAATTGATGTGCGGACCATCCTTAAACACTAGGTAGAGGTTGTTGCTGAATTGTCGCTGCACTCGTTGAATCCTAATGGATACGGGATGTATAATAGTAGTGCACAGATGTGCTGAGTAGACAACAGTCCATGATTTCTTTCGAAATACGGCATTCATACTAAATGGTGTTGCTTGTTAGACTGGACTTTGATTCACGACTTTCAGTCACCATGTCACTTCTAGACGACCACTTCAGCATCGAAATGATGAGTACCCGGCAATACTTATCAGTAGAATGAAGTATTGTAGCAAAAGTATGGATAATTAAGATTTAATTTATTTTAAAAGATTTCGGCTAATCTATTTTATGTATTTTATAATATATTAGATTTTATTCGTCCATACTTTTGCTACTATGCCAGTTAATTACCAAAGAATCATATACAGTAAAAATCCTCCATTGGAATCCGACAACGATCGGTTCGATTCAGAAATATATATACCGCCTGTCGCGGCAAATTCAAACAAGAGAAAATCAAGCTGGATTTAGACCAAATCGAGGATGCATTGATCATATATTCACCCTTCGCGTTCTGATGGATGTCCGTCAAGAGTATCAACAACCGTTAATATTACTATTTTTGGATTTCGAGTCGGCGTTTGACCAAGTTAATCGACTATTCATCTGGAAGCTCCTCCATACCTTAGGCATTCCTAAACACCTGTGTGAACTTATCGGTGCAATGTATGAAAATACTGTGTCAGTCGTGCGCGAATACGGTTGTACTGGAATTCCGTTTCCTGTCAGTACAGGTGTTCGACAGGGGGAGTACTATCACCAGAACTATTCAACATTCTCATCGATCATCTCCAATGGGAAACGCTCGACCTGCACAGTGAAGGTATACGCCTGCATCCGAGCAATATGCTGCTTTCTGATCTGACGTACGCGGATGATGTAGTCGTACTGTCAGAATCATTTGAGGATGCGCAACGTACAGCAACCCGCATAGGCGAGACAGCAAAGAAATATGGGTTATTCCTTAACTTACCGAAATGTAAACTACTCGCCATAAACTCCCCTCCGTGCTCAGTTATTATTGATGGTATAACTATTGAACAGGTACAATCTTTCACCTATCTTGGATCAGTGTTTTCCGTAGACTGCCGATGTGACTACGACATTCGAAGCCGGATAATAAAGGCTGGTTTCGCCTTTTCGCGTCTAAACTCCCTCTGGCGTGATAATAATGTATCTATTAAAACAAAGATCCGAATATATTCGTCTATTGTTCGTCCAGTACTACTGTATGGATCCGAGTGCTGGCCTGAAAAACTTACAACAAATAATCAACTTGCTGTTTTTGAGCGTAGATGTCTACGTAGAATTGCAAAAGTCAATCCACTCGATCATGTATCGAACGCAGAAGTGTATTCTCGATGTTCACTCGACGTCTCCGTGTCTGATTTGATTCGGAAAAATAGACTGCGCTATCTTGGCCATGTACTTCGGATGCAAAGAGATAGACTCCCAAAGTTATCTCTGTACTTGGACCCGGAAGAATCCTGGCGACGCCCCAGAGGCGGTGTTCGTAAGAATCTAAAGAGAACGATCGAAGACGATGCCAAGAAAATACTATTCAGCTACTCGAACATTGGCTGGCGGAGATTTAAAAGAAGATGGAGACAAGAACTGGAAATGGTGGCTCAGAATCGATTGTCCTGGACTCATTTTGCTACTTCACTTTGATTTGACTTTATTTTCGTCTTCTTGATGTTGTAACTCACGATCTGTAAGGTCTAGTGGTTTAATAATAATACCGCCTGTTGTGATCATTTTTCTATTCGGATTTTATGTAATAATTTTATATTTTAATTATTTAAAATAGAGATTTATAATGTTTTTATAACAAAACTAGTTTCGGCAAAGGCCTTCGTCAGTTGTAGAATACACAGTGTATTCTACAACTGACGAAGGCTTTTGCCGAAACTAGTTTTGTTATAAAAACATCATAAATCTTTGTTGCTTATCAAAAACTTTATCACAGCCTATTGATGCGAAACTTTCAGGAAGCTCTTGCAATCAACCATAAACCTTGCAGATTAAACCAAAATTGAAATCGACTATTAAAACTGATTAGTACAAAAGAAATATAACCGGAAAGTTGGCGCCAACAAAATCCTAACAATATTCGTCAAATTGCAAGCATAAAATATAAACAAATTGTTTTATAAATGTAATTAATATAACATCGGATTAATACTATCAATGTTGATATATTTATAATCACGGTCACTTAATATAAACAAATTGTTTATATTAAGTGACCGTGATTGTTTATACTATCAATGTTGATATATTTATAATCACGGTCACTTAATATAAACAAATTGTTTATATTAAGTGACCGTGATTGTTTATACTATCAATGTTGATATATTTATAATCACGGTCACTTAATAGTTGATTTAACAGGGAGCAATGTTTCTAAAGTTGTAAGGTTGTAGTTTAAATATATTCTTGATATGATTGAAATTAATACTGTTGTATTAATAATCCTAAAAAGGATTATTCGATATTTTAGCTGAGAAGATTATTATTTATTTTAACTCAAGTAGCGAAAATGCCATTTGATCATCATGCACCAATAAGATAGAATCGGTTTGATATTTTTGCTGGCTGGGGACACGATAGTTATTCATGCGAGATATGCTACTTTTTGTTTAAACTTCATAACGTTTCGGTGAGGAATTGTGATCATATTGGAGTTAGTTAGAACTAATCAGACACTAACTTTAAAAGTGGGACTAACTTGAAGAGATCTCAGTGTTTGATCAAAACGTAGGTGTGCTTAAGAACGATACGTTCTCACTCTCGACTGAATAAACATTATGCTAAGAAACGAATTTATTGCCATGCGAATGTAAAACTACTAACATCATATTGTGAATCATTAGACATATATTTAAATGCCAAAACGGTTACCATTCGTTAGGGCATTGTGAGTGCCTTATAAACAGTGCATCTAAATAATTTATATTCAATGAACACAAATACACATTTCACATCTAATTCAACAATGCGCACAATCATTGTAGCTTAAATGATACGAAAATGTTAAAAAATGTAAAGTATAGAGAGATGTGGTTTTTAAGAAGTATAAAAACTATAATTTGCTTTAAAAACGAAAATAACATAAATTAAAATTTCAATGAATAAATACTATTTAATAATAAAAATAAAGATACTGGAAAGGTTATGTCGACTAACCTTCGCTTGAAGCAAAACAAAACCGCTCAGCACCATCCCGATTCCAGACAGTAAAATTGAAAAGAATACTTGACACATAAAGGAGATTATTTGAAACTCATCACGTGATGTTTGTGCTGGGTACATATCAGCAAGGTTTTCACCTACAATTTGAATTATTTAATAATTATACCGATCATATTATACGGAGAAATAGTATAATTTACACACTATTTCGGATCGGTCTAGCCTATTAGCGCAATCATTTTAGTATCTCAAAGCAATAACGGATTCAAGTCTTAATAAAATATTAACCAATATACTATATAATAATGAGCTTTCCATATGGGAGCATTGCAACTCTTACTATAAGTGATGCAATTACTACATTGTAAAAATGTAATTGTAACAATACAACTGTAGTCATGTAAATCATAGAATAATGCGAAAACTATTAATATTTTTAGTAAACTCTTACTGGAAAAAACAGATCTAGATATTCGAAAAAACGCTATTTTATTTTAATCTGGTACTATTCATAATATTCTTTGTTTATTTGCTTCATATTAAATTAAAAGCCTTAAGTGAATTAACTTAAATTCATCATCAGAGTTCAAAATCATTTTATTGACTACGAACAATATTGTTGTTCGACGATATTATTGTTCGACATTCTCATCTATGCTAATGCACCTGCTTGTCGTATTCATGATCTTAGTGTTTCTGCTTCCAACTGTCTTGTCTCAATTTTCAATCATCTTTCTTTTCTTCGTCTTACTCTAAATACTAATAAATCCAAAATAACGTGGATCCTTGCTCGACGCCCCGGCTTAGAACCTCCCCCAATATCATTAAATTCTACAATTCTTACTATCGTTGACAACCTAGTTTTCTTAGGCTTTCATTTCGGCAACGGACTTTCACTTAAACCTTTCGTTAGAGATAAAGTACGCTCATCTACCTTGATTCTCTGCAACCTCACTGATCGATCTCCCTTCTTGTATGACTCTCATATATTCTCTCCTTTTCTCAAGATTTGATTACAGTCTTAGTCTATTTTATAACTCACCTGAATTATCTCTTCTTCCACTACAACGCATCGTAAACGCAGCCGTCCGAATTCTCCTCTGTCTTTGTCGTCTTGATCATACATCCCATTATCTTACTTTTCTCTATTTGCCTACCATTTATTCCCGTGTTCAAATTCGTCTTCTTATCATTGCTTTCCGCCTTGTAACTTTTCATACTCCTTCTATCAACTAAATTTATTTTCCAAGTCATAAAACCATATATGGATTGTAAGATATACCGTCGCTCAGCTGCTAACGCAAAGCTCGCCGCCGCTACATCGTATGCGATTAATGTTAAAGACCGAAAGTACAAGAGCAGGGTCGAAGCAGCGGGGTATATATTCTCAGCCGCTGTAGTGGAGTCGTTTGGGGGATGGAATGAAGAGGGAAACAGGGTCATCAAACGGGTTGCAAATAACATGAGCCGGACAAGCGGAGTCACTTACGCCGTGACAATCACGCATTTATACCAGCGCATCTCTAGTGCAATAATGAGAGGCAACGCCAAAGCAATGCTAGCGTCACTTGATCAGATCCCAATATCCACATTTGATGGTGGACACCAGGAAACAGGTGAACCCGGGAAACGCCTCTTCGAGCCAGACACTTGTGCTTCGAGCCGAACTCGTGATGTGATAAGACTACCCTGTATGACTAGACGTTGTGATACATATAACTCCAGATCAATTGAAACTGAGTATAATGCTGTGAGCGCCACTTCTACGATAGTCGCAGATAATGAACCGATAAACAAGCATGCGTCTCAATGTAACGATGACATTCCTGCCAATATCACTAAGCACGATACTCCATTCGATGCTACTAATGATGTTTTTCAGCATCATCATTCCCAGCTTAATGTCGACGATAATGACGATACTGATGTAGCCAAATCTCTTACCAAAGTTAGAAAGCAATCGTCGGACTACGGTCAAACAGATTTCGAAAAAGAAATGATATTTACTTATTGTGCAACTACAACTGATGCTGAAAGTCATCTATTGATGTCTGCTAATGCACCGACAGGATAAGTTACCGATCAAATAAATAAGATCCAACAACTTGGTGAGCTGCATCAGAGTTCAATGCATCCCTTAGCTAGTAATGATATGCAAATAAATAATAATCAAATGAACGAATTCAATAATCTAATTTGTTGTCCAATCAAGGATAATGATAACTTGACGATAAAATTAAAAGGATCATCTCAACAGGGATTGGAGTTTGAATCGTCATCATTTATACTTAACAGCAATTCAACAATACCAATGATGTCATTTACATCATATGATCCTAAATATGGGCTTGATTGCAATCCATCGAATGAATTTGCAAAATTTGCTTCTGGTTCTATCAACGAACCCGGTGCCGACGAATCTGCTGCGCCTTTCTTTGTATCATCGAGTAGTAACCAAGAAGAAACTATGATTGACAATGGTAAAACCGGAATTTCCACGATGAATTGCAGCCAATCTAGTGTTGCCGATCATACACCCGACAATTGTAATGATCATCTCAACCAGATCATTCATCAGTTACTCAACATGTGTGATGATCTTATACTACCCGACAATGTTGTTGATGTTCAAGGTGTTGAGCATGATCAACATGACGACGCACCAGCGGCAGTACAAATGATAGCGACAACAAATACCGCCAATCACTTAATTACGAATAAAAGTAGTAATATCGCATCAATTTTGAAGAGTTGCTCAAACATGGTTCGAAGAAATAACGAATTCATTACAACCGCCACCACCGCGGCCGCGAATACATCAACCGAATCGGAAGATAGTGGTCACAGCAACGTTCATGGATCGCATGAACATGATAGCGAAGAATATCAGCGATCACAAAGAAATAACTCTAAAAAGTACAGTAATAAGCCGGAACTTACAAAATCCTTGCCGATCGGTGAGGATTTAGAATCTGATCATTCATTATAGTTGTTTACAAAATATAGACAGCATGTTCTTATTTGTAAATCATTTAAGATATATGGATTGTTTATAACAACAATAACTTAAAAAATTCTTAATTATAACTACTATAACTATACAACTATTATAACTACTACAATTTTTCTTGTCAGTTCCAGATTTTTCCTGTCAGTTCCCAGATTTTCCCTGTCAGTTCCAGATTTTTTTGTCAGCCCCAGATTTTTCCTGTCAGTTCCAGATTTTTCCTGTCAGTTCCAGATTTTTCCTGTCAGTTCCAGATTTTTCCTGTCAGTTCCAGATTTTTCCTGTCAGTTCCAGATTTTTCCTGTCAGTTCCAGATTTTTCCTGTCAGTTCGGCTCGCTACACTCGCGGATTGTGCTTAATCTCTCGATAAAAAGTCATGTCTAGAAAAGCTCGATCTCAAATACCCATTGCAAATCACGCATCTTCCACATCGGAATGTAATGATCGTTATACAAGTTGGAAGTTGGATGCGATTGTAAAGGTTATGACACATAAACCCTTGTTCAAGTTAAAACATCTAAACGTTCGGTGTATCAAAGTAGACCGTTTACATATGTTTTCTGTGCATCAGCAAACCTTTCACAGCTATCATGTCCTCCAATTTTGTCTCACATACGACAACTCAGACCTATACTGTTTTGACGTTTCCCTCGCATCAACATCTGACTTCGCATCGCATAATCCCAGTATTGAACCATATCTTGCATACACTCCTCGTTCAACTTACCATGAAACTTCCATTCATCTTCATTATCCTAGCAAGACAAACGGTAAAGCTGTTCAGCTCGTACCTCCTCTTTCCTATTCCTCCCCCTATCTAAATACATCTTATACTTCGTTCCTCGCTTCATGTACTCCTTACTCTACCTCTCTCGCATCACTTCTCAATAATTTATATCCTTTCATCAATATCATCTCCAGTAGCATCTCCAATCAACCGATGCAACACTCTAATTCTGTCACACATGCTTCAACTTATCATCAATCTCCATCAAACACCCCTGTCATCCCACTTCTATTTGCTCTGATGCCTTAACTTCTACCAGCTCTGTTCGTCCACTACATCCACGTAATCATTTTCCTTAGCGCAATCGCTGTATTATCATATCTAACTTAAAGCTTCCCTAATCTGCTTATCCACAGACGAATAGCTCTAGCTCAGGTACGCTTATCTACCTCGATTCTCCGCAACCTCCGTTAAATTCGTAGATTTATCGATTTCCCTTCTTGCATGACTCTAATATCTTCTCTCCTTTTCTCAAGACTTGCTTACAGTCTTAGTCTATTTTATAACTCACCTAAATTCTCTCTTCTTCTATCACAACGCATCGTAAACGCATCCATCCAAATTCTCCTTCGTCTTCGTCGTTTTGATCATACCTCCCGACATTTTGCTTCTCTCTATTTGCCTACAATTTATTCTCGTGTCCAAATTCGTCTTCTTATCATTGCTTTCCGTCTTGCAACTTTCATACTCCTTCATTTCTCAACCTTCCTTTTCTCGACAATTCTCGCCCTGCTTACTGTTCTTTGCGTTCCTATCATTCCCTTTGTTTACATGTCCCAAACTACTCTACCTCTTTTGGCTTCCGCTTCTTCCTTGTGGCTGCTCCTCTCTCGTTGAATAAGCTGCCCATTCATATACGCCAGTCAACCTCAATGCGTGCTTCAAACTCCAAATCCGATCCAATTTAACTAATTTATCTGCTTGACTTTTCTGATTTTTTGTTAGTGGACTTGTAAGCGTGCAGTTGGAACGCATTCGCCACTTTAAATAAATAATTATGTAAAACATGATTATTCTGTAGATTATATAGATTTTATTTTCATTTTTAAAATTACATACTCTTTGTTCAGTTATTTTTCGAAAAATAACTGGACAGCATCAAATGCTAAACGGTGCTAGATAAATAAACGGTGCATCAAATGCTAAATAGATGCTAGAGATACTCTGACATCATGATTTTAGAAAAAGATTAAATAAAATATTTATCCCAAAACTTAATTCTTAATTAAGAATTAAGTAGAATAATGTGGATCCCCCCATCAACCAAACATATCTCCTCCCACAGTATCTTTTGCCTCATCGATCATCCCCATAGTACACAATCTCACTTTCTTAGGCTTCCATTTCGATGATCACTTTTCCATTCAACCCTTCGTCCGTGACAAGGTTCGCTCATCTAACTTAATTCCGTGACATCCGTCGTATCCGCCCCCTTATCGACTTCCGTTCTTGTCTGTCTCTTCTTTCAACGTTTTTTTTTCCTAAAATCGATTACTGCCTTAGCCTTTTCGCCAATTCTCCAAAATCCATCATCCTACCCCTACAACGCATAATCAACTCCGCCGTTCGAGTGCTCTTTCGTCTACGTCGTTTTGACCACATATCCACATATCTTGCCCAACTCTCCTGGCCCACCATCCACATCCGCATCAAACTCCGCCTTCTTCTCGTAACTTTTCGTCTCATCGCTGTCGGCTCCCCATCGTTCATCAACCTTCCTTTCTTAGACGACACTCGCCCCACCTCGCTATCGCTGCGTTCCCGTCATACCCTCTTACTCCACGTACCCAATTACTCCAACAACTATGGTCTCCGATCGTTCCTCGCGGTTGCCTCACCCGCCTGGAATCAGCGTCCTCTCGACGTTCGTTGCGCTCCCTCCTTTATCACATTCAAACACCTCCTCCGTTCACACCTTCTCGACACATGATTTACATTTTTGTTTTGTTGTGATCATGTAAACGTGCGCTGGCACGCATTTGCCACGTTAAATAAATCTTCTTTAAAAAAAACTTTTTTTGCTAAGTTGATTGAATAATAGTGACTGAAGAAGCAATTTGCAAAGCAAATAAGCATATCAGGCCAATTTCTATACCTGGATAGCCCCGGCTGTCATCATAACTAAAATACTAATTTATGAAAAGAAAAATTCGATAATAAACAATTTGTTTACCCAATAAAAATAGTAATAAGTAGATACATTTGAAAAACAATACCAAGTTACAAAGCAGGAACTTGAACTTGCTGGGGGAGAGATAAAGAATACTTACCAATGAGACTTGAATTGTCGTCCACTGTGTTAGCATCAAATTCGGTACCAGTCATGTTATTATTACTGGATGTTTTAGATGAGTAATGATTATTAGGTTCTATATCAGACAGATTAAAAGAAATTAAATTCGAATCATGGTTGTGAGAAAAACCGCCAATATAATCCAACTCTATGTTATCTGCTAGATCAGGTTTATTTTTGTGATCCCTGCTGTCAAGATAATTCATTCTTTCTACAATAGTAAATAAATTTGAACTTTTAGAAAGCAACATACTAAAAGGTTTTATTGCAGATCATTTGCTAAAATCAGTTCAAACAACAACTACGTGGAGAACATATAACGTCTTCTCAAACACGTAATCTAGACGTCTTAACAAATACATATCACTCAAGATATCTTGAAAAATACGTCTTACCATAGTAATACGACTTTGGTAATTAAATATTTACCCAACTAACTTATTTTCTCTCAGTTTACAAACATTCTAATTATGCCAAGAAAAAATTAGATAAAATTCAAAAATAACGATTATAGCAATTATATCAATGATTTTAATAGGTAATCGAAAATAGTTCCCGGTAATACTCTATATGTTGTCGAATACGAGAGCGGGTAACGCTGACAGAAAGTTAAAACATGTTCTATATTCACCAATTACGCTGACCAATTACGCTTCAAAATATTTGTTTGCTGATGACAAAATGTGACGTTTGGTACTGCCCGCAAGGAAAGTATGCAATGATCACTTTCACCTACAGGAGGAAGATAATCGACACTGGCTATATCATCAACAAGTTAGGTAAACATCAACACGTTTGATAGTTTGGTAAACACGTTCGGTAAACAGCTACGACCGACATCAACTGATCAAGTGCAAGTACAGTGCTCGACACACGACTACGGCGTCTGGACAACAATTTGCCTGCGACAACAATAAGTCTAAAGAAGACTTTCTACGTGGATTTTGTGCAAACAAATTAAGCCGCAAACTCTCACATAAGCACATATCAACATCTAACTCGTCCACTCAAACTACCACCGTCATTTCCAATGTCTTTTCTCCACCCAACGACAATGTCACCATATGCACTTCCCATATCATGTCATCTTCACTTCACGACACCCCTCGTTCCTCCTGTCTCGTTTCTCAAAAATCTGCATCCATCAATCAAAATCACCTCCACCAACCTCCACGATCCTTCCACTCATAGCCTTTCCTCACATCGCTTGATACCCTCTTTATTATCATTATCTTGAATGTATCCAGTTGTCAAACCTACTCCCTCCATATCCTCAACTGCCAGCTCTCTTATCGTGATCTCACCTACTCACGCCACTCGTCCTCCTTTACGAAAACGCTTTCTTTCCCACGATCGTTGAGTAATCGTCACTAATATCGCTCCTTCCATCTCCTTATCTCCACAAGCACGTCTCGACTACGATGTTTTCGCCTTCAAATTCATCATCCCGTTCTTGTTCCTGTGAATAAACCATCATTTTTCAACGCCCTCTCCTGTCCATTCATCCGCCTAAACAAATCTTCTCAATCTAATCCTTATCCGCCCCTCTCATGAAAATTGTTTTCAAGCATCGCTCTCACGCGTCCTTTGTCCTCTCTCAACGATTTAAACTCATGCTCTCGTCAACGAATCGAATTTTCACTGATCGCACCCCTTCCGAAATCGCTCAAATCTCTTCTGCCCGCATCGAAAAACGACGTAGCGAGGAAAACAGCGAAACATACCTCTCCATCCGAAACATCGACGAAAATTTTCAAGTTGTTTACACCCGCTCTAAAATTCGATAGCGCTCCATCTGCCCTATGTGTCAGCTACGCTAGCCCCTTTCATCACCACACACGGTTTCCGCCTTGGCCTTCTCAACACTAGATCTATTCTCCTTAAATCCGATCTTATCATCAACCTATTCACCAAGCAATCCATCAATCTCTTCTGCTTCACCGAATCCTGGCACTCAGATTCTGACGACCTCTCCATACGTCGTCTGCTCTCTGTCAGTTGCTCACTAGTCGAATTCGACCGCCCCATCAGCTCACTCCCTTCAAAATTCTCTAATCATTGCGGCATTGTCGCATTCGCCAGTCACCCCGCATCTCTTCACAAAATCACTCCAGCTTTCAGTCCTTGCTCTTTTGAGTTGCTCACTTGTCGTTCTTCTAGCCTGATAACTTTGGATCTCGCCATTGTATATCGTCCTGGTTCATCAGCTCCAAGCTCCTTATTTTTTACCGAACTCGCTGACCCCCTTTCCCATTGTTCTTTGTCCTCCATCCCTTCACTCGTTCTTGGTGGCTTCAACATCCGCCTCGACCGCCAATCTTTGAACGATTCCATCCGGCTACAATTCTATCCACAGAACGATTCTATCCAGCTACAATTACAAACTCATCTCCACTGCCCACACACATCCTTGGTGTCTCCGATCGTTTTGCTGTCTAAACCTCACTTTCCATCTCCGATCCTGGTATATCCGATCCCTTTCTCGTCACCCTTGATCTCACTTCCAACCACAACCCGCTTTACACACCTACCATCATACGTCGCCCTTGGAGATATCTTGACCTCCCCCTTCTTCGCTCTGTACAGAGCGAAGAAGGGGGAGGTCAAGATTAACATCATCCTCTCCTAACGATTTTGCATTTCTTTTCAACTCTGAACTCACATCCACTCTCGATCTTCTCTTGCCCTTCAAGGTTCACCATTAACGTCACTTGCACCGTGCCCCATGGTTTGACATCAAATGCCTACTCTCAAAGCGTCGACTTCGTCATGCTTTTCAAGTATATCATTGATCTCTCTGACGTGATATCCGCTCGCCCACTCCGTCTCTCCGTGATTCCTATCTTGTCTTCGCCGGTCTCATCTCCACTTACTACGTACCAAATGCAACTCTTTCTGGCAGCATAAAATAAACACTTCATAAAACTCTAAGTCTCTCTGGCATCACTTCAACTCAATCATTCTCGCTCCTCTTCGTCTTGTAACATCAACCTCATGATTATTCGTCATTTCTTCAGACCAAAGTATCCACGTTGCTCTCTCACAACCCCGTCTCAATTCCATCTCACTGCTACTCGCCTCACCTCATCCTCCCGGAACTCTTTCATCTTATTCCTGTATCACCTGCCGAAGTATCATCTGTCCTCATGTCCTTGCCCAACAAAACCTCACCTGCCGATACCCTGCCTACCCCCATACTTAACTCCTTATGCACATCGATATCCCCTTTCCTCACCACCTTGTTAAACTCGTCCATCCGCAGTCGTATCTTTCCTTCACACTGAACATCCGCCATTGTTCGTCCACTCCTTAAAAAACAATCGCTCGACCCCTCCCTTCTAGCTATCGCCTTATTTCACTCCTTCTTACTCTTTCCAAGCTCTTAGAGTGCCTTATCTTAATACAGATCAACGTTTATCTCTCTTCATCTAATCTGTACCCTCATTTCCAATATGCTTACCGCTCTAATCACTCAACAGAAATTGCCTGCATGAAAATTTACAACGACCTACTCATTTCTCGTGACAAGGTTCTATATAGTGTTATCATAACCCTCTACCTCTCCTCCGCCTTCGACATCGTCGACTACTCCATCCTCTTTTCTCGCCTTCGTTATGATTACGGCTTTTCTTCCTACTCCGTAGCATGGTTTACCTCATTTCTATCCGACCGTTCTTTTCGAGTATGTTCAAATTCATCATCCTCTCCTCACATCCCTATTTTCTGCTCGATCGCACAAGGTTCAGTCCTAGGTACCCTGTTTTTCTCTCTTCTACTTGCCGATCTCGCTCCGTTTATCAAACCTTACTCCTTAAACGTCATGAAATAGGCCGATGACATCCTAAAAAGTGCTCATGCACCCGCACATCGCATACACGATATCGCAATTTCTGCCACTAACTGTCTTTCTTCTATCTACAAACGTCTCACTCATCGTCGTCTCGTTCTAAACCCGGACAAGTCCAAAATAATGTGGATCCTACCCCGTCAACCTAACATATCTCCTCCCCCTGTATCTTTTGCCTCATCAATCATCCCCATAGTCCACAATCTCACTTTCTTAGGCTTCCATTTCGATGATAACCTTTCCCTTGAACCTTTGTTCCTTACGAGGTTCGCTCGTCTAACTTAATTCTCCGTGACATCCACCGTATTCGCCTCTTATCGACTTTCGTTCCTTTGTATATTCTTTCATCGATTCGTTTCCCCAAAATCGATTACTGCCTTAGCCTTTTCGCCAATTCTATTAAATCCATCATCCTACCCCTACAACGAATCATCAACTCCGCCGTTCGAATGCTTCGACGTCTCCGTCGCTTTGACCACACATCCACATATCTTGTCCAACTCTCCTGGCCCACCATCCACAACCCCATACAACTTCACCTTCTCGTAACTTTTCGACTCATCGCTGTCGGCTCCCAATCATTCATCAACCTTCCTTTCTTAGACGTCACTCGTCCCACCTCTCTATCATTGCGTTCCCGCAATTTCCTCTTACTCTACGTTCCCAATTACTCTAACATTACGGTCTCTGATCCTTCCTCGTCGCCGCCCCACTCACCTGAAATCAACTGCCACTCGACGTCCGCCGCGCTCCCTTTTTTATTGCATTCAAATGCCGCCTCCAAACCCACCTCCTCGACACATGATTTAGATTCTTGTTTTTTTTGTAGTTGTGGTCATGTAAGCGTGCGCCAGCCAGCATTTGCCACGTAAAAATAAATCTTTTTTAAGCGCAGAACCTACTCTCGATGAGAAACAAGTCGGCTGTTGAACGTGTTGGAATAGCGGAAGCTCATCAGAAAGGAATTTAGAAATTTATGTTTCTGCAGTGCTTCCATTATAAAATAGACTCTGCCCAATTAGAACGTGGGAGATTAAAATCTCCTAAGATAATAAAATGTGAACAGAGGCATACTGATTGTAAATTGGATTTTAGATCACAATCTATAATTATGGATGGATAACGATATACAACACAAAAATTAATATCAATATATTCATATTTGATATGGAAGTTGATACTTTTAAATGAATCATTTGGGTCACATACATTAGAAACGTCAAAAATCAAAATATTATCTCGAACATAAGCGGTAAACCCTTCACCACGTTTACCTGACTTTCTATCGCTTCGAAGTAGGCGATAACCAGAAATATCAACAGCAATATCAACAATATATTAATGGATCCACGATTCAGTAGCACAGAATACATCGTATGTGTGCGACAGTAAATAATACGTTTATTCTACTATTTGC
This sequence comes from Pomphorhynchus laevis, assembly GCA_012934845.2. Taxonomy (NCBI): domain Eukaryota; kingdom Metazoa; phylum Acanthocephala; class Palaeacanthocephala; order Echinorhynchida; family Pomphorhynchidae; genus Pomphorhynchus; species Pomphorhynchus laevis. The sequence goes on along the minus strand of WNNJ02001223.1, from coordinate 91,120 downwards.
GCAATCAAACTGCGAAGATCAGACAACCGACTGACAAATAGGGCGTGGCTTTGCATTGAGAGTACTTTTAAGTATTACAATATATGCTACTGAATGAGATTAAAGCCTGAACTGAGGGAAAACGACAGAAGTTAAATAGCTTTATCATACATCTGAAAGCAAAACAATTGTAAGAACAAATCATAGTTAGATTTAGAAAATCACCACATTCACCCCATCTCGTATTCATGAAGATATTGCGGTTTTTTTCGACATCTACTCGAACTTCTTAATTCAAGTTCAGGTGAAGCTGTTTGTTCGAGTTCAGGGGAAGGGGATCGTCGTTCGCTTTGTACGGGTGAATCGTTTCCTTCACAGTAAATAGATTGACCAACATTATTATTAATATCATTTTCAGGACGTCTGTGAGAGTTTATTCCGGAAGGAGGATTAGAATCCAAAATCTCCGAAGGTGGCCGAGCTAAATGCTGGATTGATACTATGCTCTCACTTCCGTTTTGATTGCGAATTAATGCATAGTAAGGATTAGCGTAAACGAGTTTAGCTTGGTTGACGGGAGGTTCATTACTGCTGGTTCGATCGAATCTTTTAAGTAGAACGTCACCGGGATCGGTCAACCAAGAAAGCTAGGCTTACTCCACTGCCTGATCTAAGCTGGTAGTTGAACATGTGTTCATGAGACGATTGATTGGTTGCCGTACACAATAGTGATCGGATAGCATGTAATGATTCAGCCAATTTTGTTTGCAGCTGTTCAACAGATAAGCCAAGTCCATCCAAACGTAAGAGTATAGATTTCCATATCATACCGTTATACCTTTCGACCTGCCCATTTGAATTTGAATGATAAGGAGTTGAGTGTTAGTGTAACTCCTAGTTTGAGCAAATAATTTCGAAATTATGTGAACGTGTACGAGGTCGCTCGATCTGTATAAACACTCTCTGCCACTCCGAAGATTGCGAAAATTTGTTCCAAACAATTTATTAACGTTGAGGATCCGGTGTCGGCACATAAAAATCCGAAAGGAAAACGGCTATATTCGTCAACGACTGTCAGTAGGTATCGATAGCGATTTGTACATGTTTAGATTTCTGGCTTAAGGTAGCTTCAATCGCAAATTCGGATGCATCGGTTTCGAGAGTGAATAGCAACGAGAAATCGATCTTAGTCAAAGTTGATTTGATAAGTTCAGTTTTAAAGACGGATAAAGCGGACTTCGCTTCATTTGACAAAGGGAATGATTGTACAATTGCGAGGGGATGATCGATTTCAGAGAAGTTTCGGATCCAACGAGAATAATGGGAGAATATGCCCATTACTACTTTAAGTTCTATAGTGCTAGATGGTTTAGGCATATCGGATATCGGTTTTATACGTCCGGGATCAGGTAACATTTTACCTTTGTCAATTTGATAACCAAGAAAACAAATTCTAAACTGCGATAGCTTTTACGTTATCCGACAAATAGTCGAATAAAGGGAGGGATTCGATTTTCATACAAGGAACAGCGGATGCCACGATCATAGGACTTTTGTTTCCATACAAACGTATTGTAACGGCAGAATGCTGTTTGAAGAATGGTAATCATAATATCACGTCCGTGACTAGGTTCGATAAAACTAAGAATTTTGTCGCAATAAACACTTCCATTCATTGTCAAATCCGCGATCGTCGAGAACTTAATTTGACAAGCAAATGGGGACGAGGCCATACGGACATTCATTCTGGCGGGCTGTAATTTCAATTCACATCGTTCAGCAACGCAGCGTTTGATGATATTAAAAGCACTTTCTGTATTAAGTAATGCCACTATTATTTGCCCGTTTAGAATGACAAACGGTTTGACTGGCCATTTAAAATTATTATGTTGATTTGAATTTGCCGAAATAGTCGCTGCGACTACCGCCGAGGAATACGAATGTTTGGCCTTGTATACTTTTGCAAAATGATCTGGCTTGTCATACTTATGACAACGTACATTTCGAGCAGGACAGAATGAGCGTATTTGACTGGATCCACCACAGAAATAACACATTTTAGCTATTCGCATATTGGCGCAGCAATTCTCAGGCGATACGGAATTAGTCAGTGTTGTGTGCTGATTCTAACAATTAAGCTAGTCTGTGGGTTTCGGTTTTATCTAACGACGGATTTTCCAGTAAGCTTTCTCGGATTGTGACCGAACAGATTCCAGCGACAGAAGCATCTCGTAAGAAGATATCTCTATATTGATCCTTCGTTAAGGCCTTATAATTGATCTGTTTAGCCAAAGCTTCCAGTGACCTTATAATTGATCAATCGATTGTGTGAATTCTTGTCGTAGGCTATGTAGACGATGGCGGACATATATATCTACCCTGTCTTTCACAAATATAGAAGCAAGATTAGCTATTGCATTTGTATATGACGCGCTATCATTAAAGAGATTGTAGACAGATGCAGAAACGTGATTGATTAAAAGGTTGAACTTCTGCTCTTTGGTCACTGAGTCGATCGAACAGACAAAAGACTCAAATTGTTTCCACCAGTGATGCCATACTGTTGATGAGTCGTTGTGATAAGGCGTGAGGTCCAAAACTGATGGTTTGAGCAGCTTGTCCATTTCGTACAATGTATGATAAATTGAACTGAGGGAAAACGACAGAAGTTAAATAGTTTTATCATACATCTGAAAGCAAAACAATTGTAAGAACAAAGCATAGTTAGATTTAGAAAATCACTACAACACCCTAATGATATATTTCTACGAACATTATTGCACGATGGCTGCGGTAAATTGGTATATTAACTACTTTCTCAACTGTGATAGTTTTAACTTAAGCCCTGGGTGAATTGCCGACAATCAAGGAAGTCACTAAGTTCCAACGAACAACTGGGCGCCACCTGACAACCCGAAAATTTCGTATACAATGATTAGTTCACCTTTAGATAGACGACTTCGTAATTCACTATTTGCTTCTCTCAACTTCAACATTTCTTATGGAGATAAATCGCGGAGTATCGAATACCCCGAGAAGTATTGCGGAGTATTCGTGTCAATCTTTGTGGTTTTCATAATTGGCATAAAAGTTGAGAGCATTTGATTGTTAAAAAGAAAACTGTATTTCTTCGATATCTTGATACACGAAAAACTTTTACAGAACATCAAGATTATCCTTTTGAGTAAATAATGACCTAAGCAAAACCGCTATCAATTGAATTTATTAAAATAATCACATAGATCACTCTACCAAGACCGTGAGCCTGAAGCCAAGAAATCGTGGCATATGTGCACTTATCTGCTAACGCAATTGCTATTTGATACTCACTTTGACACTCGTTTCAAAGCTCAGCTATTATAAAGAATTACCCAAGAGTTAAATTGATTCGAATAATTGTATATATATTTATATATTTATTTATACTAATGTAATCGAACTAGACAGCTTTTGCGCTTTCTCTTGAATATATAATAATAAAACTTCACCTTTTTATTAAAAATAATGTTCTATAAAGCATTTAATACATTTAATTATACAGAATAACCTAAAGAGTACGATGAAATTATTAAATTAAACATAGATGAAATACAAAATGGCAGACATCATCTACTTAACAATTATAATTTTATTTTATCTATAATTCTAATTTTACTTCTGTTATTTTATACAATATAATTTTATTCAAAAAATATTAAAATTTTATTTTAAAAAAATTGATTAACAAATCGTTGATTTTCTTTAAGGAAAATAAACTAAAATAGTTAAAAATAATGGCTTATTATTCGATAAATAATGAACAGTACAAATAAGTTAAAAATTCAATTGGATTTTCAGTTAAAAATCCAATTTTTAGCTGTAAGCAGTTTTTAAGAATCTCTAAAGATGCTCGAAAAATAGTCAGTGACTCCTCACATTTATTAGAATACAATTCTTTTGTGCTAATACAATTTGTTGTTTAATTATTTGTGTTGGCATTGTGAAATTCTTTTCTGAAAATTAAAGGCTTTAATTGGAATAAAGAAAAAAATAATAGGAATAATAAAAACCTGCTGGTTTTTTTTATTTTGCTAAATTGAAAAGCCATACTTGGCAAATTAAAATTGAATTTATTTTCAATATTTATACAGAATATTTAATAATAATTAGTAATTTGTCAATTAAGACAGCACATTCCATACAGCTATCTTATTGATCAATAACTGATTACAATTAAATATCCCTGATGATGACTGCTTTACCCTGTCGAGATATTGAAAATAAATGTAATTTTCATTTGCTGGGTATGGCTTCTCAATTCGATAAAATTAAATAAGGCATTATAATTTTATTTTTTAAATCAATTCTTAAATATTAAATAACTTCAAGGCTGAACTAATTTGTAGATTACTTTAAGTAAATAAATATTTTTTAGTCGACATAGTACTAATTAGGTCACCTGGACGTTTGTGGGCAATTGTTAGGCATGTTTGTACCTTATCTGCTATGATTAATTGTGTTCGTTCGAAATCCGGTAATTAAGTTGACAAAGAGGCTATTGTCAAAGCTCTTGCTAACAGTTTTGTAGTATATCCATCCTCGCAGCCACATTTTGATCATATATATTTTCGCTTAACTTTCAATATAACTTATCAACTTTTTTGAAAATTTCCGTTTTTTTCTTTCTTTTATAAATAAAATCTTTCTAAAACAAAGAAAAGTATTTTTATTTAATACAACAAAACGTTAATGTCCGATATTTCATAAGATAAGATAAGGAATTTCTTAAATAACTAACAACCACTAAAAAATAACGAAAAGAGAGAAAAAAAAATGCAGTTCAAATAAGACAACTCATAATAGCATTTAGTCTTCATAATGATGTCACGGCCTCAGGTCCAGCGGGATCTGAGCCCTCCAGCTAATCCAACACGCCGCTCTTCGACTGAACCACCCGGGGTCTATCACCCCCCGAAGAATCCAATCTAGGCGGACTATGCGCGGTAATCGCGAGATGAGGAGCTTGAGAAACCTTAGTCTTTGCTCTGGAGGACGTCCTCTCGAAAAGAAGACTAATCCCGAGATAGCCCAAGTACCCCAGAGGCGCACTTGGGTTTTCCCATTCAACGACAGATGCTGAGCCCGTTTCAGGGCCCACCTAGCTTTCTTCAGGATACGTTTAAGTCTATCCAGGTCAGCTTTCGCCGACCAGTTCACCGTAACAGTGAACCCCAGGTATTTTACTCGACTTGTGAAGGTAGGGAGTGGTTGATTAGTCAATATAGAAGATAGAGCTGAGAGTGCTAGTCTCTTTAATTTTTTCTTTGTCGCAGGGGTGCCATGAAAGACAACTACCTGCGATTTGGATGAATTTAAAATAAGATTGGATAGGGTCAGCTGGTCTGTTAATCTTAAAAAGAAACGGCTGATGTCTGAAGCGACATCTTTGCACCTGCGTCCAGAGAACAGGGCCGTGGTATCATCAGCGTATACCACTAGATGTTGATCACGTTTAAAATTCTTGAATAGTACAATGGAGGCAGCAAGAAATAAGATAGGAGAAAGTGGGGATCCTTGGGGCACACCTGTAATAGGGTAGAACTGACACGCATCAGGGTCGTCTTCATAGTAGAACCTCTTGGTAAACAGTAATATCTCCACCCTGTTAACAATTCTCGCAGGCAACCCGAGTGACCTGAGAGAGGAGATAACAAAGGGAATGGAAATGCGGTCAAATGCAGCAGAAAAGTCAAGGAAAACAGCCACAGCTAGTTGATGGCTATTATCCCTACAAAACTGATGCACTTCACCTATTGCTGAATGAACCGAGCGTCCCTTGACAAACCCGTGAAAACTCGGTGGGATCAAATTACGCCTACTTAAATGGTCGCGGATTCTACGCGCAAGCGCTTTTTCGTAGATGGAGATGAGGGAGTTTTGAATCGAAATGGGACGCAGATCTTTGGGACATGAAACCGGACTATGCTTTGGTAAGAAAATTCTACGACTAATATTGATGCCGGCTACATCGGATGGTGAGGCTAAAAGCATTGTGACGGCCACTTCTCTTCTTTGATCGGCTGTCAAAAGCTGACAGACTCGAGAAGATAGTGGAGCGACAGATTTAGAGGTGCCCGGAAGTGGCCCCCAGGAGTTCAGGATATCTGTAACAGATAAGTCCCTGCTTCTGAAGTCACCCCAAGGCGGGATTGGTTGGGGAGATTGAGTGGCTCCATAATTATGTAGGGATAGTGACTCCTTCAAAACATTATCAAGGCCTATACTACCAATCCAACCCAAAGCTCTATCCTTCCAACAGACAAACTTCTCCTTCTTGAATATCTTCCAGAAGGAAGACTGAGAAGGGTTAAGGTGAGCGATGTTCGCCTTATCCCTGCTCAGCTGGAACCTATATCTAGTGCTCCAGTATTCATTCGAGATGGCCTGCCTGGCGGAAACAGAGACATTGGGAAGACCTAGCATTTTAGCCAAAACCTTGAGTTTTGTTGGAGTGGGATTGTAAATATGACCTTTATAGGTAGTCGAAAGAAACGCGGTAGCTTGCGAGGAGAGGAAGGAATTAAATTCGGTCAAATTCTCATTACCAATTCTGGGGAAGAGTTGGATAGCCGCCTGAAAGAAAGCCACTCTGATGGGATCAAAGTGAAACCTCCTTCTAAGCAACGTATCTTCCTCTATCCGCCAACGAATTAGGTCATGAGAGATGGTCTGTTTTTGGCGCGACTGCTCAGTGCAGATGGGTTTCAACAACCACATCTTATGAAGCAGTAATATGTCGAGGAGAGAATTAGTTGTTGAGCAATGAAAAGTTGGGGACGGTGGTTTGTGAATAAGGTAATCGTTCCTGGCTCTGCGGAGTGCTGCATTAATCCAACGACCAGTTCTGTCGTTGAAGTCACCGAGTAACATGTCATAGCCACTACCCCAGATACGGTCCAGGAGATCACGGTTCTTGTGAATTTCCCCTGGCCTAATATAGATATTGGCTATGCTGATACGTTTACCATTCTTACAAAGTAAAACAGCTAAACAAGACAGGGCTGGACAAGAATAGTTTAAAAGAAGGGATGATCTTAAGGAGCATTTAACTAGGGTTAAGAGACCTTGAGATGAAGAGGCGTGAGGAGGGTTATGTACGGAGTGAAGTGGGTGTAAATATGCTTGGGGATAAATCGAGTAATGTCCTGGGGATACGGATAGACCGCGTCTCCTGAAGGACTATAACATCCGCATCTCTACCAGATAGAAGGCTAAGAGCAGAAGCACCTCCCGAATTCCACTGAAGTATATTCAGTGAAAAAGGCTCTTGACTACTTTGCATTGTGTTACGACAGCTGGAGTGGGATGCCTACCTCCTAGCAGAAACTAGGAGAGAGAAAGTTGCCCTTCTCACTCCCAGCCCTACCAGGAGAAGACACTTGCCCACCGGCATTATCTTCATCTCCCTCTGAGGCCAACAACTCCCAGCATATATCATCTTTCTTTGCCAACTTCAAGGAAGCCAACTTTTGTTTAGAAGATGATCTCTTCTTAGAACGGGGGCTCTCTTTGAAGAGGTAAGAATCGTCGATGGAGGAGAACGGGACTCCTCGAATTTCGCTATCAGATGGTTCATTAAGGCTCGAATCTCGTCTTTATATGTCTGTAGTCTTGCGTCAACAATTTTGAAAATGTCGGTGTCCGACATACCATAACCGTTTGAATTGGATAAGCTGGCAGCGGCAAAGTGGGCCGGTTTGACCGGTGCCCCACAATGCCTTAATTTGTATTCTTTGAAGATAGGACATCTTCTAGACCAGGCCGGGTGCTGACCACCACAATTGGAACACAGAGGGGGAGAGAACATTTCCCCTCATGGACTTCGGAAGAGCTGCAAACCCCACACGTATGGGGCCTAGTACAGTTCGAGGACCAGTGCCCCCAGAGGTGGCACCCATTGCAATGGGGGTATGTTAAGTCATCAGCATCTACGATATTGAAAGAAAGATTGTACCCCAGAAAGGGGTTACATTTGCTTTTAGCCAGACATTCCGCCTGATCGACTGCGGTAGAACAGAATGCTATTGGTATAGCCTGGCCTTTCTTGCCCAGGATTGGGCGAATATTATGAATTTTGAACTCAGATGTGAGAGCAATGATATCTTCCTCCGTTGCGAATGGCGGAAAATTATTAATTTTCAAAGTCGCCTGAATAGGCCTGTAAGTAGTTGACCCAAATTCTTTTAAGTGTGTTTCGAAAAATTCTAGGTACGATGCTGCCAGATCTGGACAGCTGAAAGAAACCCTGATTTCGGAATCTAAATATTTTATCGAATTAAATAGAATTCTCTTCTTATAAGAGCTTGTAAACTCTCTCAGAAAAATATTGAAAAGATTCTTCCTTTCAAATGGTTGAAGAAGTCTGATTATTACCAGATTCACCACTTTAGGCACAGGAGGGAGTTCTCCATCTGTGCTTGAGATTAAAAAATTAGACGAAATAGGACTAACCTTGTTTTCTTTGGCTTGAAAATTCGATGTTACATTGGAAATACCTGAGTTCCGTTCCATATTAGCTTGATTTTGTAAGTTGTTTGAAGCACCGATGGTGAATTTTTCTACAATTTTTTCTAGATATTTCAATAGCTACTGCTATCATCGTCAGGAAACTACAAAAAATTACTAAAGTTGCCATTTATACAAATTACAATAAAACAGAAACAAACTTCAAAGAAAAACATTACAAACACAGACACTCACACACATTCTATACAAGGTTTTTTGTAAAAAACAAACTTCAAAGAAAAAAGAATCGCAACCCAAGATTAAAAGAAAAATATATCTTAAATTACTCAAAAAAAATTATCAAAAATTATAATAATGAAATAAAAAAATATTACGTAAAATTGATACCAGAAAACAAACAAATCAAACAAATATAATTAACCAAGTTCAATAAGGATTACAACTAATTAAAAACTAATAGGAAAGTTTCAAATTAAAATTAGATTTATTATTAGGTAAATGTTATTCTTATTAATAAAATATACCTCCTGTATTATACGAGAAAGATAATCACTTTCATATGATAAAATTAAAGCGTCATCAAAGTTCATATTATGACCTAAATTCAATACATGTTGTGATATAGCACCCACCATATTACCCCGTTTAATATTATATTTATGTTGTGACATACGCTTTTCCAATACTTGTCCAGTTTGACTAATATAAGAGGAGAAACAGTTATCACAGGGTATCTTATAGACAACGGACATTTCATTAAATTTTGGTTTTAATTTAAAAATGTTATGCAATTTAGGCAATTTTTTATTGTAAATTATTACATCCGTAGTATTACTAGATATTTTATTTTTATATATAAACTTATTAAATAAATTTATATATAAATTTATAAATAAAAAATATTTTTGATTAATAAAAAATTCCATTTTTTATTAATCAAAGGAATTCCTAGATATATTTTTTGTTTCGAGGGTCCAAGATATTTCTTTCTTTTCACAACATCACAACTTTTATAGTAAGCTTTTTTAATAGCCCATTCGGGAAAACCACTGTTGACTAAACCAAAACGAATAATCGAATAACTCTCTTTTAATAAATTGTCCTTCGAGCAAATCATTCTAGCTCGGTGAAAAGGGGACATTGCAGCTGCAATCAACCATTTTTTGGGTACATAGGAGTTCCCAGATATAATTTCAGGTAATAGTTCGGTCTTTCGAAAAACTTTAGTTTGATATATTTGATTAGAATCTTTAAAAACTAAAACATCTAAAAAAAGTAAACCAGTTTCGGTTTCTAAACCAACATTCCACTGTATATGTGGGTCTTTTGAATTTAATTCACTTAACAAATAGTGGTCATTAATATTGTTTTCACAGACAATAAAAACATCGTCTACATAACGATACCAATTAATAACAAAATTAAATTCTTTAACAAATCTTGCTTCCCAGTACCTCATATAAATTTCCGCTAGTACAAGTGCTAGTGGATTTCCCATGGCTAAACCATCAGCCTGGTCTCACATCTGAGATCCAAATAAAAAATTGCATTTCTGAGTGCAGAGAACCAACTAATTAGTCCAGTCATCTTTATTAAGAAACCAACTTAATGGATTATTATGTAACAAAATGTTACTGGTAACATTAATTGTGGTTGACAATGGAATATTTGTAAAAAGAGACTTAACATCAGCAGTAAATATTTTAATATCATTGAATGCCTGTTTCTAACTAAATTTGAAAATAGTGGATCATCTCTAATGAAAGAAAAATGATTGTTAGTAACATTTTGTTTTAATAAAGTAGATATATATTTGGAGATCTTATAAGTAGAGTAGGATGCAACAATAGGACGTGCACAATGATAACTCTTATGAATCTTAAGTAACACATATAGAAATCCAGGTTTTGAGTTCTTGGCCGTGTAAACCTTTTTAACATTTTCAGGAATTTTATTACAGGCATATAGCTTACACATAAATTTATTATACTCATTTTGAAGAATAAGCGTAGGATCGATTTCCAACCGTACAAACTTAATATCATTTAAAAATATTGGTGCCCAAATTAGCATATTCTTTTTTATCCATCACAACAAATTTACCACCCTCATCAGACTTTGCTACAACTAAATCTGTATTTTTTAATTCTTTACTTACATTTTGTATAGTTATGTTTTAAACATTATTTCCACATGTGCTATCTTTCTTAATAGCTCTGAAATTTAAGTTCATAAAATTATTAAAATTGGGAATCAAATTATTAGAACCAATCAATGACAATTCTAAAGAAAATTCAAGTTTATGTTCTTGAATATAACACGGTGGAGTAAAATTAGGGCCCAAATTTAATACTGATTTTACCTCACTAGTTAGAGTTTTACAACTCTAATTTACAATCTTTTTTGGCTCTAAAACTCATGTTTCAGAACATTATCATTATATTCTGCAAATGATTTTGAATAATTATTATAAAGTTTGATGAATTTAGTAATATGTTTAAAACCCAAATTGAACCTGATATAATTACACCTGCTTGAATAATTATTCAATTTGACAATACAAACTAATAGATAAAAAAGAACCTAAAAACGAAACAAAGAAAAAGAACAAAGACACAATTGAGAAATTAATTTAAATTCATTCGAAATGGCAAACATTATAATTAACTTATATACCTTCGAAGCACAACTAGATAATTCGAAGTGCTTACATATACACATTTTCCCAAAGTTATAGACACATTTTCCCAAAGTTATAGACACATTTTCCCAAAGTTATAGACACATTTTCCCAAAGTTATAGATACATTTTCCCATAGTTATAGACACATTTTCCCAGGGTTATAGACACATTTTTCTAATATTTATACAAAAATAGGCCCCCTTAAATAATGCCTGGAAACACAGAAAACCGAGAATGCCACCTAGAAAGTCACGTAGTTACATTTCAAAAGAAACAATAAAAAACTTTCTACATCTTTTGCAATCCGAAAAGAGGCAAAACGAAATAATGCTTGCTCTAAACTTATCAAGATCGTCAGTTAATAGATTGACGCAAAGGTTTTTGAATGGAGATTTTGAGGAAGGCAAAAAAAATCATTTCTTCAGAAGAAAAAAACGTGGCCGAAAAAAGATATCTCTTCAAAAACGAATGCAATAAACGTCGAGCTCGCAATTAACCCATGCACGACACTGGAATCGATAAATTTAAATTTGAAAAACAGTCGTAACATTAATTCATCTAAATCAAGTATATCAAGGGACATTAAAAAATGGGGTTTACTCGAAAAATATTATCAAAAATTTCTATTTCCAGAAATTCTGATTCAAATAAAACAACATTCATTTATGCAAATTTAATATGAGAAATATGTGATAATGATTTGATTTTTTGAACGAATCCGGGTTCAATCTCCACCCGACTAAAAAATATGGATATTCAAAGAAAAATTGCAAAACATACACGTCAGTTCCGAATTCAAAAGGCTCTAACGTTTCCTTCTTATGTACAATATCAATCGAGGGAATTCATTGCTTTAAAGTAAAGGTTGGGAGTTTTAAAGCAGCGGATGTGTTGAATTTTATAAGTAATGAACTCCCACTATTGAATAAAAATTCGATAAAACATATAGTATTAGATAATGCCTCTATACATAAAACTCATGATGTGGTTACAGTATTCGCCCAACATGGATATATTGTGCATTTCTTGCCTCCATATTCACCGCATTTGAATCCCATAGAAGAATGTTTCAGCGCGTTTAAATCGAAATTTGTAAATATGGGGTCATGCAAAAATCTTGAAGCAATAAACGCAAGAATCAATGAAATTGCCCTTAATAGCCACTTTGAAATGGCGGGGGTTTTAAACATATGTGTGAATGGGTGGATAAAAGTATTATGAGAGATGATTTGATTTAAAAAAACTTTTATTAGATTTTACTCTCCTTTTATAATGTCGCAAGTAGGCACACAATATACAATATGCAAACGCATCTTTTTTATACACTTAAAAAATTATTTGGGATTTGATTTTAATTTCATTAAAACTTGTATTCGTTAGGCATTTAAAAATAAACCCATATCTATCATGTTGAAAAATTAACGTTTTGTGAAAAAATAGCATGTGGTGGGGAGTGCAGAATAGGCCTCCCAAAAATAGGGGGCCTATTTTTGTATAAATATTAGAAAAATGTGTCTATAACTTTGAGAAATTTGTCTATAACTCTGGGAAAATGTGTCTATAACTCTGGGAAAATGTGTCTATAACTCTGGGAAAATGTGTCCATAACTTTAGGAAAATGTGTCTATAACTTTGGGGAAATGTGTCTATAACTTTGGGAAAATGTGTCTATAACTTTGGGAAAATGTGTCTATAACTATGGAAAACCCTGTAATACCAGTGAAAATCTTAGCACATGTCGGTATAAGATATTCTTTTAGACACACTTTCAGGAAGTGTAAAGAAGCTTGGGCTTTGGCTATTTTGATTTCCACCAACTACAATTCTCTCGCACAATTAAGAGCGAAAGTTCTATAATTCCGTCTAATTTGAAAATTTCCATTTTCTTCTTTCTTTTATAAATAAAATCTTTATGGAATGAAAAATAGTATTGTTATTTAATACAACAAAACGTTAATGTGCGATATTTTCAATAGCTACTGCTATAGTCGTCAGGAAACTACAAAAAATTACTAAAGTTGCCATTTATACAAATTACAATAAAACAGAAACAAACTTCAAAGAAAAACATTACAAACACACATTCTATACAAGGTTATTTGTAAAAAACAAACTTCAAAGAAAAACATCACAAACACACATTTACACACATTACATACAAGGCTTTTTGTAAAAAACAAACTTCAAAGAAAAAACATTACAAACACAGACACTCACACACATTCTATACAAGTTTTTTGTAAAAAACAAACTTCAAAGAAAAACATTTCAAACACACATTTACACGCATTACATACAAGGCTTTTTGTAAAAAACAAACTTCAAAGAAAAAACATTACAAACACAGACACTCACACACATTCTATACAAGTTTTTTGTAAAAAACAAACTTCAAAGAAAAAATAACCGCAACCCAAGATTAAAAGGAAAAAATACATTAAATTACTCAAAAAAATTATCAAAAATTATAATAATGAAATAAAAAAATATTACGTAAAATTGATACCAGAAAACAAACAAATCAAACAAATATAATTAACCAAGTTCAATAAGGATTACAACTAATTAAAAACTAAGTAACATTTAAAAACTAAGTAACATTTTAAACTAAGTAACAAAAACTAAATAACTTATCAACATTTCCCATCAATGTCTTTGAAGTTCTTTCTGAACTCCATAAGTTAAATATTTCTGGCTATAGAGGACCATACGATATATCTCCTTTTATTATATGTACTCTGTCGCACATTATTGCTCCAATAATGTGCGCCATTATTGTAACGAAAAGCGGAAGAGAGTCACCGTGGCCTGTTTCATTACAATATCAATGTTGGATCATTAAAGGATACCGGGAACGAGATATTGCCGAACAAACAAAATTACTCCGACGACTCAAACGGCAGATTGGACAATGTACGAAGGGCAAAAGAGAGTCTCGGAGGCCTGTTTCCTTACAATACCGATGTTAGATCATCAAATGATATCATAAACTGGATATCCGAACAAACAAACCAAAACAATGAAAATGACATGCGACAAATTCACAACATATAAATTAAGTGTAAAGAACAATGATCAACTCAACACTGATCGGAAAAGTTTTCATTGTCGGGTGCCGTGTGACCAGGCAGTTGTACGGAGACAGCGAAAGAAGCATCAACAACCGAAGCGAACTAGCCTTTATGTAGGAACGTGGAGTGTCATATCGCTGGCGTGGGAGAAACCAGAATTAGTTGAAGATATGGTTCGCTTCGGTCTAGAAATAGTCGGAGTGAATTCTCTTCACTATTATGGAACTAGAACTAAACTTTTGGATTAAGGTTGGATCTTAAATTATTCGGGAGCTATCAACGGAAAGCGACGACAGACGGGTGGAGAGATTCTTACAAGTCTCATGTTGTCGTTCGTGGTAGAGAGGTTTAACCAAGTGAACGAAAGGCTGGCGTCTCTGATACTTTTAGTCAAAGAGAGAAAAGGGATAACTGTTGTGTTCATATGCTCCCAACATTATTTCGGAATATGCAGTCTTCGTAGAAGATCTATAAGCTTAGATTGCTAGTACTCCTTTGGGAGATTCCCTCGTTCTATTGGGTGACTTCAATGCTCATGTTGGTAGCGACAGTATCTTTAGGACGATCAGGAACCTTCGTGTTGGAAAGCAGAAAACACCTCAAACGGTCTATGACAAGAGAGGATCTATGCTGACTGACATTGTAGAAATTCTTGGTAGTTGGAAAGAGCATTTTAGGAGTCTTCTTAATCCGATGGATATGCCTTATCTTGTAGAAGTAGAGCCTTTAGAACCAACGGAAGAGCTCATCTCTTTCAAAGAAGCGATTGCTGTTGTTAAAAAACTTCGTAATGGCAAGTCCTCTGGATAAATGAGATTCGACCTTAAGTTTATAGGCTCTCGACATTGTTGGCATGAAGTGACTAACACTGATCTTCAACGTTGCATTGAAGTCAGTCAAGGTTCCTAGTAAGTGTCGAACCGGGATGGTGGTACCGATCTTTAAGAAAGGTGACCGGAGTATGTTCCAATTATCGGGCCATCACTCTTTTTAGCCAAACTGGTTAGCTATTTGCTAAGATTCTTGAGTTAAGGATACGACCTATAGTTGAGGGACAGTTGCAATAGGAGCAATGCGGCTTTCGTCCAGGTTGTGGAACTACAGTCATCTATTTACTCTTTCAACTATCCTCGAACGGTCTTTGGAGTTCGCTTAACCGATCTGCATGTGCTTTATAGATTTGGAGAAAGCGTTTGAGCGAGTTCCGCGAAAGAGGTTGTGGGAGGTACTATGGGAGTATGAAGTACCACACTATCTTCGGGTAGCTGTGGCTTCTCTGTATGAACAAAGTATGAGTTGTGTTCGTGTTCTAGGTAGGAAGTCTGAATCATTTCCAGTAGGCGTTGGGCTTCGTCAGGGTTGTCCTTTGTCTCCACTTTTGTTACTTGTTTACATGGACAAAATTACGAGATGGACTGCTCTGACGGATGTCGTCTTCAGTTGGGTTCCATCAAAATACCATCTCTGCTTTTTGCAGATGATGTTGTCTTGTTGGCTTCTTGTCCTGAAGACTTACAATGACTACTTGATCGATTTACGATGGAATGCCAAGTGGCAGGGATGTTAGTTAGTACCTTCAAAACTGTCTCTATGTGCTCGTCTCGGATTAAGGTGTCAATGTCAATCCGGATTGGGGAAAGGTTTTTCCTGATGTGGAGGATTTCAAGTATCGTGGGGTATGTTCTCGAGGGACGACAGGAACATGAGAGAGATTTAGAAGCGGATTTGTGCAGCTAACGCAGCAATGAGTTCTTTGTACATGTCTGTCGTGATGAAACGGGAGTTAAGTCTTCGGACGAAGTTTTCGGTTTATCACGCAATCCGCGCTCCTAGTTTAACCTATGGTGATGAGCTTTAGGTTATGACCAAAAATATAATATCTCGGATACAGGCGACCGAAATAAGGTTCATTCGCGGAGTGGATGGTCTTAGTCTCAGAAATAAGGCTAGGAATTTGGTCATCCGGGAAGGACTCGAAGTAATGTCACTGCTTCTCCACATCGAATAAAGTTTGTTAAGGTGGCTAGGACACGTTCTGAGGATGTCTAGGGATCACCTTCGTCGGAGGTTTTTCCAGGCCGGACTCTCTAGAAAGAGACCTCGAGATAGGCCTCGATACCGGCGGAGAGATCAAATCTCGAAACTGGCCAAAGACCGCCTTCGGCTATCTAAAAGAGAACTATGGTATGTTGCCCAGGATCGCGATATCTGGAGTAGTTTCGTTCGTGCACTGCCTCCACGACCCGACACGCGGACGAGTGGTTGGCAGGAAAAATCTTGTGTATTATTTTTTCTTGTCAAGAAATTGTTGTTGTTGATTTAAAAATACAAATATCTTAATCTAAAAAGAATTTTTTATAAACTAGTATTTTTATGAACTGATTAGTAAATATCATTTGATGTATTAGAATAAAGATTTGAGGTCATTAGGAGGAACGTCTTAATGTAATAATATGCAATTTTGAGATTTCGCCCTTATTACCAATTTGTTACAATAAAAACCTGTGCCGTTTTGCACTGTTTTGAATATCATTCGTTGACTGTTTCGAGGAGGATATAAAAAGGAAAATTTTGTTCAAGTTTTATTTTGTTACACTTTAAAAAGTTATTAATCTTAAGATTTTTATTGAAATATTTTTATAATTTAAGATTTTTATAACTCAGTATTTGCAGGAACCGATTAATAAATAATATAATGTATTAGAATTAAGATTAAAGGTCAGCAGGAGGAATTGTTATGTTATCAGGTTTCGGCTCCTATTTCTCAACACAACATGGCGGCGATACCGAATACACGCCAATGATGCAATCGAAATGGTAATTGAAAATCGCTTAAATAAAGAATAGCGAAATGTAATATTTAAATATAAAATGAGATTAGGATCGAAGCATCAATAGCTACCATTCATTTACAGTTTTACCATAGTAAATAGCGTGTCGATATAATAAAATATATCAAATAAAACAAAAAACAAAGTAGCAAAATAGCTAAATAAATGTTTTAAATTGTACACTTATTTTACATTAATTGACGGAACCAGTGCCGAACTTAAATTTGCCGCTCTTTTCAACAACCAATCAAATGTCCAATAATGCAAATGCAGATCTGAAGGAATCGAAAGTGCTTGAATTCTATCTAAATATCCGTAACTTGGAGTGTCAATACGATGAATCCCAGCTACTTCAAAACGTCCAATTAGCTGGGAATTTCCGATACAAGGGCCTTGGCAAATATCCACATACTGGCCGCAACGGTATACAGGTATTTTGCAATTGTCTTCTTTCAGACGAGCCTTTATAGCGTTAATCTGACGTATTTTCATTTTGTTTGCCTTGAACATTTCCGTTGCGATTGATACCGATATACGCAAAGGTTCAAATTTATACGCTTTATCACGTATTTGATATGCTTGCACTGACATACAACGCAGTTCCTCTGACTTAGGCGTCCAAGGTAATTTGTTTAGATTTAGCTTTGCATCGTAAACAACACAGTTAGATTTTAAGTTAACCGGTGGGAAACTGCATAACTCTACGAAATACTCCTGTTTAAAGCATGTTTCCAGTAGATATCCTAATATAAGCGTACATGATCTGATGTAGGCTTTATTTACGATTTCAGATCGTTGGGCGTTTGATTCCTTGAAATGTACAAATTCAAGCTTATACTCGTC
Source organism: Pomphorhynchus laevis (assembly GCA_012934845.2). NCBI lineage: Eukaryota > Metazoa > Acanthocephala > Palaeacanthocephala > Echinorhynchida > Pomphorhynchidae > Pomphorhynchus > Pomphorhynchus laevis. Next base: position 73,208 of record WNNJ02001223.1, on the reverse strand, counting down.
TGATTCATCGAAAGGCTTGTGAAGATCCCATGGCTGACCGTTTAGAATGGCTAGTGCACTACGCTCAGCTAATGTAGAGCTAATATGCATAGCACAGTCATATGGAGTTGAAATGTGCTTATGCATTCGAAGATGTACGACGTCCTCTTCATTTTGATGTTGATTATTGGTTGCTATATTTTGTTGAAATGTCGACGTCGCATTATGGAACGAAAAACTCGTGCTCTTGACAAAAGAATCCTTTAGAAATACATCAATTTTTTCAAACCTTTTAACAGATTTACGCTGGCGATTTAGTTCTTCTTCGAATATATTATTTCGATGCTCAAGGAATTGTTCATTTGATTTGATTATCGACTGTTGGGGTTGATTAATATGTGCTTGTGTATGGGAATTTTGTAATTGACTTGACATACACCAACATTTTCTAAATCGTGGGATACGCATATGTATCATTATAAGCATATGTGTGTAGCCGTTGAGTTGTAACTGCTTCTACAGCTTCATAAATACTTTCTAGAAAACTGTAATGAAACTATCAGCCATAAGATATCATTATGTAATTTAACTTAATTTGCATATCACAAATTAGTTAATTTAGGACTAACTTAGAAGATGTCAATATTTAAGCAAAGTCGATATTATTTCTACATAGCATCAATGAACTTAAAGGCCTCAACAGTCCAACTACATTTATAATTCTTAATTGCAATCAATAATTAGCAAATTTTATAATCTGCTCTAACACTTGTTCACTTTAAAATTATGATATTCGCCTACTTACAAAATTACGATGTCAATCGAATTTACAACCAAACTTTAAATGTATGATAATTAATTTTGAAATTTGCAATATTTTTCATAGGTTTTAATAGCTTTTCTCATAAAGCAATTTACAAATAGCTAAATCACTAGCTTATTAATTATTCGCAATAATATTGAGAACAGATAATGTTGCAATAAAACGAAATTTAAACAACATATTTGATAAAAACAATACTGAAGTAGAGTTGATACGATTTTTACTATATATTCTGTTAGAACATATAATAGGCATATATTGGACCGCTGAGAATATTTGTTGATCTGCTAGGTGCAGGTCGATTAAGTATTATGATAACACCTATTGTCAATAAGTATCTTGGTGAAGCAGTCTAAGCAACGTCCGTTCGACATCAGTTGATCGGCGGCTAAACAATTGACTGGCTTGCATTATCCGTAAGGATAGTCCCTTCATAAACTATCTCAGATCATTCCAGTGACTCAAATAGTCGATTGAGCGATTGACGAAAATACGGAAGAGAATCAAGAAGGCATGTTTCCTTACAATGGTGATGCTGCATCATCAAGAAATATCGAAAACGGAAGATAGCCGAGCAAGCAAAATCACTCCGATAACTCCAACAGCGGATGGGACAATGGACGAAACGTCGAAAGATAGTCACAATGGCCTGTTTCCTTACAGTAGCAATGTAGGACCATCAAAGGATATCCAGAACGGGTGATATCCTAACAAACAAAATCAAGACAATAAAAATGACAAGCAAGAAATGCACGAGAAATAAATTAAGAGCGATGAACAATGATCAACTAACCGCTGACCGGAGGAGTTTTCATTGTCGGGTGCCGTGTGACCAGGTAGTTGTACGGATACAGCGAAAGAAGCATCAACATCCGAAGCGGACTAGCCTTTATGTAGGAACGTGGAGTGTCATATCGCTGGCGTGGGAAGAAACCAGAATTAGTTGAAGATATGGTTCGCTTCGGTCTAGAAATAGTCGAAGTGAATTCTCTTCACTATTATGGAACTAGAACTAAACTTTTGGATTAAGGTTGGATCTTAAATTATTCGGGAGCTATCAACGGAAAGCGACGACAGACGGGTGGAGAGATTCTTACAAGTCTCATGTTGTCGTTCGTGGTAGAGAGGTTTAACCAAGTGAACGAAAGGCTGACGTCTCTGATACTTTTAGTCAAAGAGGGTGTGGTATCACATTTAATTACTTTATCATTTATATTTAACTTTACCTACTATTTGTAGATTCGTGAATAAAAGCCATTTATTCTCTCTGGTTATCACAATTTTATTCACGAATTGTCTTGATGGATACTCTGTTCAAGCCGGATACACTCAAACTAACGACAGACTGTCCTGAAGCAGAATGCGAATGGCGTCACTGGCGATATCGCTTCGAAACATTTATCAAACGCATCAAAATGGATTCACAAGATGACAAACTTGATCTCCTAAAAATCTCAATTTCCGCTCAATTATTCGACAAGATTGACGAGTGCCTGGATTATGATTCAGCAATGGATGTCCTCGACAAAGCATTCATAAAATCTACAAATTCGGTTTACAAACGACACCTACTGTGTTCTGCACGACAAACTCTCGATGAATCGATATCTAACTATGTGGATCGTCTTGAAACACTTGCGCGACAATGCACCTTTAAAGATGTGAAAGCTAAGGAGCTGCGCGATATTCTTATTTGCGATTCATTTATTACGGGTTTACAATCGAACGAAATTCGTCAACGCATACTCGAGACTAATGACATCGACAAAGAGAAAGCTTATCAAGTCGCTCGAACGATTGAAGCAGCTCAAACTCAATCAAACGAATATCGACACACATCCGAATTCACAGTAAATGCCTTAAGGGAAACCAAAGGTTCAAAAGGAAATACTGATATTTCTAAAAGTGAAGAATCTATTGCCGTAGCTCAAAAGATCAACAAGAAAAGGTGCTACTTTTGTGGTGGAGTTATGCATACACGAAATCGTTGTCCAGCCCGGGATGCTGAATGTTCATTCTGCTTAAAACGTGGACACTACGAAAAAGTTTGTCGAACTAAGTTGCTTCGATCTCGACGAAAATACAATCGTAGTACTCGACCATACGCGTCCGACTGTGAATCACTTAATATCATATCCTGTCAAAATGCAAATGGTGATGCATCTAAACTTGACGACATGACGGTACAAGTTCGCGTTGGAACACAACAGCTGTATGCTCTTATCGATACAGGGAGCTCTTCCAACTTTGTCGATTCATCAGTTATTCGAAAACTAGGTATTCCTACAGAATCTTGTTGTGTTAGGATTTCCATGGCTAATTCATCATTTACATCCGTATGCAATGAACGATGCGTATTACCGATATCTTACTGTGACCGAAACTATACTGACATTCAATGCTTCGTCATGCCTCATCTTTGTCGTGATCTCATACTTGGTCATCCATTCCTGCGCTTGCATTCAAGTGTTTCCATTCGACTTCGAGGAAATGCTAAGCAAGAAACATTAACCATTGGGCAACTATCGAGCATGGAAATCGATATACCGTCGTTATTTTTAGACGATTTTAAAATCTGGAAACCTGCAACAATTCCGTCCCGGCGCCGCAATATCGAAGATCGCCGCTTTATTACTTCGGAAGTAAAACGGATGTTGTCCGAAGGCATCATCGAGCGCAGTCGCTCACCGTGGCGTGCGCAAGTTCTTATTGTAAACAGAGAAGGACGTCGTCGTCTAGTAGTAGATTACTCGCAGACCGTAAATAGATTCACGGTCCTCGACGCTTATCCCATGCCCCGAATCGACGACCTGATCGACACCATATCGTCCAATAACGTGTTTAGCACCCTCGATTTAAAAAGTGCTTACCATCAAGTTCCTTTGCGAGCAAACGAAAAATTCTTGACCGCATTCGAGGCAGATGGTCAACTCTATCAATTTCAGCGTATGCCTTTTGGACTCACGAATGCTATAGCCGCCTTCCAGCGAATAATCAACGAGATCATAGAGAAAGAAAACTTGACCGGCACCTATTCATCCCTCGACGATATCATTGTGTGCGGCAAAACACAGCAAGAACATGATACAAATCTGGCCAAGTTTCGTGAAGTTGCTTCTAGGTACCGAATAACACTAAATGAATCGAAATGTATGATTAATAAAACGATGATCAATATTCTGGGATATCAACTTGGTAGTGGTATTAAACGGCCTGATCCTAATCGTGTCTCACCTTTGCGAGAACTGCAGGTACCTCAAAATAAACGTCAACTGCGAAGAATTGTCGGCCTTTTCTCACATTATTCCAAATGGATTCAAAATTTTTCGTCGCAGATTCGTCCGTTAGCTGAAACCACGATATTTCCTATTACACCTGCAGCAAAGCGCTCATTTGAGATAATTCGTGATTGTATTATTTCAGCTACTCTAACACCCATTGATTTCAATAAGACATTTACAGTAGAGACTGACGCATCCCTTTATGCTATCGGTGCTGTATTAACGCAGGATAACAAACCCGTCGCATTTTATTCGCATACACTTAGTAAGAGTGTCGTTGGACATTCCGCTATTGAGAAAGAGGCCCTTGCCATCGTTGAAGCATTGCGATACTGGAGGCACTATTTGTCTGGACGAACTTTCAATGTTCTAACGGATCAAAGGTCAGTTTCATTCATATTTAACAGGAATCATAAGAGTAAAATTAAAAATGAAAAAGTGCAAAGATGGCGTCTCGATCTATCTGAGTTCAAATATTGTATACTTTACCGGCCTGGAAAGTTGAATTATGCGGCCGACTCAATGTCTAGGGATATTTGTGCTTCAAGTTGCGGTTACTTTGACAAACAGAAAGATCTCAAGCTTCTTTATGAACTTCACGCTACGCTTTGCCACCCAGGAGTCAATCGTTTGTATCACTTAGTTCAATCGAATCAACTTCCATATAGCACTGAAGACGTTCGTTATGTTGTATCTCATTGCGTTACCTGTTCGTTGTTGAAACCAAACTCTTCAAGCCTCCAAAAACTGCCCTCATCAGAGCGACACGACCTTTCGAAAGAATTTCACTTAACTTCAAAGGTACTTTGCCCAGTTCATCAGGCAAGAAATATTTGCTTACAGCCGTCGATGAATATTCTCGTTATCCCTTTGGATTTGCATGCCGTGATATGTCCGCTCAAACAGTGATAAATTGCCTGCGTGGTATAGTGACAATATTTGGTCCACCTGAATTTTTACATTCCGATCGCGGGTCATCCTTCATGTCGAAAGAATTCTCTTATTATCTGGAGAGTATTGGCACGGTAGCAAGTCACTCTTTTTCGTACAATCCGTTAGGCAACGGACAGATCGAACGCTATAACGGTATATTATGGATCGCTGTACTTTTGCGGCTTAGAGACTACAATCGTCCGGTTGCTGCTTGGGAAACGGTCCTCGCGTAAAGCCTTCAATCTATTCGAGGACTATTATGCACCTCAACTGGCTCGACACCTCATGATCGAATCTTCAACTTCTCTAGATGCCCATTAATTAAATTCAATTTGCCAGAATGGCTCCGTCGTCCCGGATCTGTATTCGTGCGAAACTTCTACAAACACGACAAATACGACGATAAATTGCTCAAAGCTAAACTGATAAACGCGAATCCAAACACGGCTTATATCGAACTTCCATCTGGGAAAGAAGCAAATATTTCAACTCGACACCTATCTCGTTATCCTTCAGAAACCTCCATTTACAAGGATCCAGACAGTTCGGATATTCGTAGTTCGGGATTGTCAAGGGACGGGGATGACGACTGTCAAGATAGCTTCGATAGGAACCAGCCAGACTATGAAGATGATAACAATAACGGAAAGCAATATGATGCCACTGACAATATCGATATAAACTTGAGTTCAAAGAGGACATCAATTCCTGAGGCAAACCATCATCCCGTGACAACTAGAGAATTCTACCGACGAAGTACAAGAGGTGGAAGTAGTCCTGCATACTTCCAAAACTATCACATGGGATGAATGTGGTATCACATTTAATTACTTTATCATTTATATTTAACTTTACCTACTATTTGTAGATTCGTGAATAAAAGCCATTTATTCTCTCTGGTTATCACAGAGAGAAATTGGATAACTGTTGTGCTCGTATGCTCCCAACATTATTTCGGAATACGCAGTCTTCGTGAAGATCTTCAAGTTCAGCTTGCTAGTACTCTTTTGGGAGATTCCTTCATTCCATTGGGTGACTTCAATGCTCATGTAGGTAGCGACAGTAGCACTTGGAAGGGAGTGTTGGGAGGAACGGACTCTTCGATCTGAATGTGAGTGGTGTTAAATTATTGCACTTTTGTTCTCTTAACAATTTGTGCATAACAAACACAATGTTTGAATATAAGGAGATCCATAGATGCACACGGCCTAATGATTCTCTCAGTCAAAGATCAATGATCGATTTTGTAAACTTTTCATCTGATCTGTGACTCTATGTTCTGGACAATCGTGTGAAGAGAGGGGCTGAGCTGCCAACCGAATATTACCTTGTAGTTAGTAAGCTTCGATGGTAGGATCATATGCTAAGCAATCCTGATAAACCCAAACGTTGTGAGAGAGAGCGCTATGAGCGTCTAGCAGATGTTTCTGTCAAAGAACGTTTTACCGGCTACACCCGGGAGGACTTCTCTCGGTTGCCAGAAGATATGAAGAACATTGATCAGGAATGGGAGATGTTCAGATCCTCGCTTGTTAAAGCAACTTTGAAAAGTTGTGACTCGAAAGTCTTTGGTGCTTGTCGCGGAGGAAATACTCGAACTGCTTAATGGACACCAACAGTTAAAGATTTTGACAAACGGAAGAATCTGGATTATAAGGAAGCTTTTTCTGATAAATCAGTGGAAGCTGTAGACAAGTACAGAAATGCAAAGAGAGCTTCAGGTCGAGCAGTTATCGAAGCAAAGAAGGCGGATTGGGAGAAGTTTGGAGTGCACTTAGAGCCTGATTATAGTTCAGCTTCGCAGATGTTCTTCAGAACGATCAGGTGCCTCCGTGTTGGAAAGCAGAAAACAACTCAAGCGGTCTATGACAAGAGAGGATATATGTTGACCGACATTGAAGAAATTTTTGGTTGTTGGAAAGAGAATTTTAGGAGTCATTTTAATCGGATAGATATGCCTTATCTTGTAGAAGTAGCGCCTATAGAATCAACGGAAGAGCTCATCTCTTTCGAAGAGGTGATTTCAACAAATGCATATTTAGAATATTGATTTTGGCGTTACTCGCCGTCTTCAGTTAGTCACAAGAAGCACTCACACTTAAGCGTTTATATTACAAACCACGGAAGAAATTCAGCCATATTTCTCATACTGACGTCATATAATAATTTATATGATCTCTTAAAGTTCAAGTTGGCGTGTAGTACTAGAGCCTTGTAACTCAGTTATGAGCTGAGCTGTCCACCATAATTCACGATGGCATTTCTCTTTGGTATTATCCAAATTTCCTTCTGCGACAGTTACTGTGAAACTATGTCCTTTGTTTTCAACAGCGTGTCTTACTGGCGTATCACGTAATGTCTTTTTGATCTTAATTTGTGATATCATTAGGTTCATTCTTTTATTTAATCCCTCTGAAGTTTCAGTAACGTATTGGCTTCCGCACACCACGTTTTAGCTTTTGCATGCGTAGCTCGATTTGATATGATATATTAGCCCTATCTTGCTACTGTATATCGTTGTTAAAGTTGTGATGTCTTGGCAAGCTAAACATCTCTTATCATTGCAAGGCTGACATCCTAAAGCATTATTGCTTTCTGGTAGATGTGTGGTAAATACCGATATTTTCTTTGAAATATGATCAAGAAAAAAAACAAGAAATACAAATAGCAAAAATCGACTAGTTACGCACAGCTTTGTACATAAAATCAGTACATCAATTAGATTTCCAAAGATGTACACATTTTTAATGTTTTCACTGTACATTCTGAATATTTAGTTATTGATCCAATGCCAATTTTTTCATTTCCTTTTTGAAAACATTAATAAAAGATATATGGCTTTCTAGCGGTTTGCCTCATATAGAGAATGTGAAGGTGGCAATTGCCTAAGCTTTCCAAACACGAAGTTGTAAGCCATAGTTGAGAAGCTTTTGATTATAATTCGTCTACGAAAAAATAGATGTATCTATTAATCTTTTACATGCCGGTCCTTTAATAATAAATTTCGCGTCCTCCACATATGATACAGCTAATACTTAGGGAATATGTTCTAGAAATTAATATTGATATTAACATAATCGGTACTGGAGATAGGAGTGATCCATGTAGTACTCTTTTTGTCGTGTATAAAAACTTTATTTCATTATCGTCTTGATAAAAGTTCCGTTTTGTCATCAACACATTATGAACGTGGCTAATTAAGTTGCCGGGTAAATTGAAAATCGTCAAGGATTCAATAATCCTGTAAAATTAGACGTTATCGAATGATTAAATCAGCTAACTGAGTCTACGTATTGTTATATAATTATAAAATAAACAAAACATAATAATGCTAAATCAAAATTTAATAATTAAATAATAAAATTAATAATTGTTTTTAGATTTTCTATAATTTAAATCAAGTTAAAAAAAAATAAAAAATAAAATTTAAAATAAACATCATTTTATGAATTGACTAATAAATAACAGACGTTGTATCAGAATAAGAATTAGAGGTCATCAGGAGGAACTGCTATGCTATCAGGTTTCGGCCCCTAACTCCTCTACCCAACATAGCAGCGGGGCCAAATACATGCTAATGATGTATTTCCTCTGAAATAACTATCTAGTATCTTATTCTAATGCAAAGTATATTATTTATTATCCATAAAAATTTGCCACTTAGAGTTTAAATTTATTCTTTATATTATTGTGTTGATTTATATATTTTACTATTTTCTGCTTGATGTTATTTTTATAGTAACCTAGTTTAAAATATGTATCTATTAAATTATTTAAATGATTTTGAAGAAAGCCAATATCATTACATATTGTTGCAATTCTTAAAATTTCATTACTTAATGTATTATATTTTATATTATATGGTATGCATGAATGCTGATGCGAAAAGGTTTCTTGTAAATTTAAATGTCATCTTTACGATATAAATTAATAGTAGTTTTAGTTAATGTTAATTTAATGTTCATATCTAGATATACACCTTCTTTATCATCAATATTGGTTTTGTTAAGAATAAGGCTTTCTGGATAAATTTGTTCACTAATTGAATAAAAATTATTAGAATTAAATACACATATATCATCAATGTATCGAAACATATTTCATATATTTATATAGTTTAGATTTAGTTTTTACACAGTTATGAACAAATTCATATTCTATAAAGCTTGAAAACAAGTCAGCTATAATTGGGCTAATATTACCACCCATTGGAACACCTTTTACTTGTCTAAATATAGATGTCCCTACTTTTAAATAATTTTGATTTATCAAAATATTTAAGGATTCTATTAATTCAATTTTATCCATATATTTATATTTACTTAATGGTTAATTTTTGTTAGATAGGCGTTATAATTATTATAACATATATATGTATATCTTTTTCCGAATATAAGGTTAATTAATTTTACTAACGCTTCTTTAATATCTACTAAATCTAGATTTGTATAAAGCGTACTAAAATCGTACGTATTTATATTCTGAAAATTTATTCCTTTTGTCTGTTCTAAAAATTCTTTTGTAGAATTAATACTGAAATAGTGTTTTATACCAGTATTAATTTCGATTACCTTGCAATATTTTTTAAGGTGTGCTTGTAATAATTGTTTCTAAACTCAACTCACTACGTTCATATGTTGGATTTACATTTAAATCATTAGAATTAACCTCTTTCATTAGTATATCATAATAAAGCTTTTTGCATATGAAGACAAAGTTATTACTAGCTTTATCAATAGTTGTTATTATATAGTTATCCTTTAATTTAGTAAGTTCTTTATACATATCTTTATTAATTTTATCTTTCCTTTTATAATTGTTTGTTATTTTCATTTTATTTTTAATTTTATCAAATATATAATCTTTCCAAATTTTTATCTTAGATATATTCGAGCTTTCACTATTAATCAGCTTACTAAAGTAATCATTTAAGTTATTATATAACGAACTGTAAATTTTATTTTTGTCGTTGTTGTTATTTAATCTATATTTATACCCTTTTGATAGCAGCTTTCTTAATTCACAATTTTCAATTAATTCTAGATTATGGGTACATATATGTTCATTTATTTTATCAAAACTAAGATTTTTACAATTGCATTCTGTTTCCATTATGTTTCTAATATTATCGTTACATATTGATTTTAATTCTTTATTATAATTACAAATTTTTCGTCCTAATGGTGGTAGGAGTTTATACCTTATTTTAGGAATATATTTACTTAAATCTGACCCTATTATTTCTTTACTTTTAGAATTATTTAAAAGTCCGGCTATATTTATGTTATCTATACATTTATTAATGAAGTTTATGGTTAATGTATATTTTCTATTGTTATTATTTAACAATAGAATTATTGTTATTATTATAGACTAGTTTGAACTTTCTTATCTGCTTAATAAACTACTTACAATAAAATAACATACAATAAAATAACATACAGCTATAGAGATAACTTACTGAAACCGTTGATCGAGCGTTGTACTTTCGACAAAAAGATCAAATTACAATAAAATAACATACAATACAACAATTACATCCAACACAAATTATGCCGAAAGGAATTCCTGCAGGTATTTCAAAATGTTGTTCCTGCAACGGTCAAGCTGCTGTTTGTAAGTCATGCAAATGTGCCCGTCTAAAACAACCTTGCGTCAACTGTTCAGCACGAAATTGTGGAAATACCGCTTCTCTGTATGTAGTTGACAATGTGGTTAAACAATCATGTTTAATCGATAATTCAACTTGTAATGGATCGGTTAACACAAACATAATCGAAACATCAAATAACATATCGCAGCACGCATCGATCATTGAATCTACATACTATGAAGTTGTAAAGTGGATACCCAACTTGTTCAACTTACCAAAATGCAACACAAGTTCAAGTTTCATAGACATACTATCGGAATGTTACTCCGCCATTAACTCTGATCACTCTAAAATGAGGTATCTCCTGATGAAGATAACCGTTATATGTCAACTTATGCTTCAAAAAACAACAACAAGGAAGACTAGCGCAATAAGATCAATACTTACAAGACGAATATTACTCTGGAAAGAGAACCGAATATCCGAACTACTAGTTGAGGGAAGAATTCTTCAATCTGAGGCACGCGATCGTTTACCAATAATAAAAAAGAATCAAAACTGGATAAACTTATTTAGTAAACTGTTAACAACGGGAAAAACACACGCCGCAATTCAAGTACTAAAAGATCCCAATAAATCGCACCAGATGTTCAGAGTTAAAGACACTTTGCCAAGCGGTCAATCAGTAAAGGAGAAATTGTTGGAATTACATCCTGATTCAATTCCTGCGAATAAACACGTCTTACTCAGAGCTCCACTGGATAACATTGCTGATCATCATCCTGTTCGCTTCCTAAAAATAGATGCTGAAGATATTCGTTCTGCCGCTAGATCTACACGTGGTGCAGCAGGGCCTTCTGGAGTAAATGCATCTTCATGGAAGAGTATGATATGCTCTTTTGGTCAAAGTTCTAATGGGCTTGCTGAATCCTTAGCCAACTTCGCAATAACTATAGCGACCATCGAATTGAATCCCGGCGACATTGAGGCCTTTACAGTAAGCCGTCTAATTCCACTAGATAAAAATCCAGAAGTACGACCGATTGGAGTAGGTGAAGTCTCTCGAAGAATAGTAGGCAAAGTTGTGGCGAAAAGAATTTCGGAAGATATCCAGAAAGTGGCTGGTTGTGTTCAATTATGCTCTGGCCAACGATGTGGTATTGAGATGGCAATTCATTCCACAAGAGAACTCTTTGATAGTAGCGATGACTTGTGCATATTACAACTAGATGCATCCAACGCTTTTAATCGCATAAATCGTTTAGTCGCTTTGAACAATGTAGAGTTCATATGTCCTTCTTTATCCACTATACTACGAAATATCTACAAATGCCCTAATATACTGACTGTCGACAATGATTTTTTAGAATCATCAGAGGGATTCACTCAAGGTGACCCGCTTTCCATGATTGCGTTTGCCGCGGCGTCTCTTCCCTTGATTAATGTTCTTTCAAAGGCTGCCCCGAATACTGTACATCGCTGGTATGCGGATGACTCTAACATTATCGGAAGTGTGAAGGACCTTAAGACGATTTGGGATACTGTGCGTCGAGTCGGTCCTGATTTTGGATTTTATCTTAATGAAGAAAAGTGCCGAATGTTGGTACACGATAAGATACTTAGCGTTGCCCGGTCGATTTTCGTAGAATCTAACCTATGCATTAATACTGATGGAATTGAGATACTGGGTTCAGCTATTGGTACAAAATCATATACAAATATGTTTATAAAAAGGAAAATAGATGAATGGTCTACTTGCATAGAGAGGTTGATACTAGTAGCCGACGAAGATCCTCACTTGGCTTACGTCGCTCTGACTCAAGCACTACAACACAGCTGGAACTTCATACAACGAACTATACATGTCTATTCAGAAGCATTCGCAAACTTGTCGAAAATCATAGTATCCTGCCTTGTTCCCAAGATAACTGGCGTCGTCGATATAGATCGATTTAAAACAATATTAAATATCCCTTTGCGGTATGGTGGTTTGGGAATTTTTCTGCCTCAAGATGGATCTGATCTGGAATTCGAAAATTCGCGCCGAATGTGTCAACCGCTGATCAATGCATCATTTGGCCCCTTGTTGGCCCAACAGCAGCAACAAATCGCTTTGGATATTCACAATCAACGAAATAATTTTTGGAATATTAAATTACAAACATTGGAAGATAGCAATATTATAAAAGCTTTAAAATTTGCTGCTACGTGTGGTGCGTCAACATGGTTGTCTGCAAAACCGATGGAAGCATATGGTTATCGACTCTCAAAGCTCCAATTTCAAGACGCTCTAGCGACAAGATATGGTTGGACGCCTCCGAAACAACCAGATCAATGTTTATGCGGTTCAAAGTTTGAGCTCCGTCACTCTCTTTCATGTAAGGTCGGTGGTATGCCAATAATACGACACAACTTCCTTCGGGATCTAATTGCAAAAGAGCTAAAAGGGATTTGCGACCCCGTTTCTCTTGAACCTACACTGCAACCGCTTCCAGACGGAGTAACATTCGCAACAAATTCGACAGCCAGGGAACATAACGCTAGAGTAGATATTTCTTGCTATGGGTTGTTTAGTATTTCGGAGCGGTCCCTATTGGACATTTGCGTTTACAATCACCTTGCTTCGTCCTACTCAACATCAATGCCACAAAATCACTTTCACTACCACGAACAAAGGAAAATCGGAAAATATGGTGAACGTATATCACGATTTGAAAGAGCTTGTTTTTTTCCTATAATTTTTGCAGCTAACGGTGGAGCTGGTGAAATAGCTTCAAAGGTGCTACGACAAATATGCAGGCGTCAATCTATAAAATCTACTCGGCCATACAACGAATGCATGCGTGATTTGAGGATCAAAACGGGACTAGCGCTAGCAAGAGCAGCATCATTACAAGTCCGCTGCACTCCGTTGAGTAATATGTCGGGACAATGTGCTTGACAGTGCAAGAAACTTTTCTAGTTTGTAGAACATTTTACTTTTTTTTTCTTGAATAAATCTTCTCTTCAAAAAAAAATTATTATTTTTCTTATAATATTATTTTTCTTGGTTTGGAGATTTAAACCCGATGGAGGTTGCCAAACAAGAATATGTTCGATCCCGAAAAATGTGCATGTCACTGTTACTAGAAGAAGTGGGAGATCAGCTTATAACCTCTCAAAATCAAGCAGCAAAGTTGATTAAACAAGAAAAGATGGTCATTGCATCATTAGAAAGTGAAGCCATTCGCATGGAATTAAGATTAGATCTACAAAATTCAATAAAGTTTGCTTCGGACAAGGGAGCATCTTCGTGGCTATGTACCAAACCAACCCGAATGAGACATACGAGGCTAAATTCACAAGAGTTCCAAGACGCAATATGCGCAAGATACAATCTAAAAGCAAGCGAAGCATCACTAAAATGTGCTTGTGGTTCTTACTTTACAACTTCTCATGCATTGTCATGTCATACTGGTGCCATGACTATTATCAGACATAACTTAGTGAGAGACATTGTAGCTAAGGAACTTGTAGGGGTATGCTGTGACGTGCAAATTGAGCCATGTTTACGATCTATACCAAACAACTACGTATTTAATAAGCCAACAACCTGCTCTGATGATCAAGCGCGGTCTGATATAGCTTGTAGAGGAATTTTCGGAGGAAATATGGTGCGATCCTTTTTGGACATATGCATTTACAGCTCTTTGGCACCTACATACTCTTGCAAAACTCCTCTCGAATGCCATATATACCATCAACAGCGGAAATATGCAAAGTACGGTGAACGAATTGCAGATATAGAAAGAGGTACTTTCTTTCCTCTTATATTTTCTACGTCAGGTGGTATTGGACCTGAGACAGATAAAATACTAAAATGGATAGCAGCCAAATCTGCTGATCGTAATAAGCTTGCATACAGCGAATGTATTTCTAGGCTAAAATCAAAAATCAGTGTCGCCATTGCAGTTAGTGCATCGGTTTGTATACGTGCTACAAGGCTTAGAATAAACGAACAAGCACAGTATTATCAAACATAGTAAAAGATGGGCAAGCGTCTAAGATTTACATCAATGACTGATCAAAAAGCAAACAAATTTAAGGATATTATGTGTATTTGTTGTTTATTTTTATAATAAATACTGGTATTTAAAAAAAATAAAAAAAATAAAAAAAAATTATTTTTCTTATTATTTACTTATTTTTATTATTATTTTTGTTATTATTATTATTTTTTGAAATCTATTGCCATCAACAATCTCAGAAAGTTATGGCAATTAATCATTGAGCTATAAATGTTCGCGGTCGCAGTTTGTACATATTTACCTTCCGCAAATCTATTTATAAAGATAAAGATTTTCTTAAATAACAAAACTTGGTGTTATATAACAACTAAAATATAAAATAAAATAGAACTTCTATCAAAAATACAGGAATAAAAAATTTAGCTAACGAGTTGCGATTCAGGCCTTCACCAATCTTAAACGTCTAAGGTCCAGCGGGATCTATGCCCCCAGCCAATCCAACACGCCGCCCTTCGACTGAACCACTCGGAGTCTTTCACCCCCCCCCCGAATAATCCAATAAAGGCGGACGATGCTTGGTATTCGAAAGATGAGGAGCTTAAGAAATCTTAGTCGTTGTTCTGGGGGATGTCCTCTTGAAAAGAAGACAAATCCCGAGATAGCCCAAGTTACCCAGAGGCGCACTTTGGTTTTCTCTTTCAATGACAGATGTTGGGCCCGTTTTAGTGCCCATCTTGCTTTTCTTAGGATACGTTTTAGTCTATCCAGGTTAGCTTTTGCTGACCACTTCACCGAAATGGTGAACGCCAGGTATTTTACTCGACTTGTGAAGGTAGGGAGTGGTTGATTAGTCAGGATGGAAGTTAGAGCTGAGAGTGCCACTCTCTTTAGTTTTTTCCTTGTAGAAGGGGCGCCATGAAAGACAACCACCTGCGATTTGGAGGAAATTAAAACAAGGTCGAGCAAGGGCAGCTGATCATTTAATCTAGTAAAGAAACGGCTGATGTCAGAGACTACATCTTTGCTCCTGCGTCCAGAGAACAGGGATGTGGTATCATCAGTGTATACCACAAGATGTTGATCGCGTTTGGATTTTTTGTAGAGTTCAATAGAGGGAGCAAGTTACAAGATTGGAGAAAGTAGGGAGCCTTGAGGCACACCTAAAATAGGATAGAACTGACGTGCGTCTGGGTCGTCTTCATAGAAGAATCGCTTTGTGTACAGCAATATTTCCACCCTCTTAAAAACTCGCAGGCAACCCGAGGGACCTGAGAAAAGTGATAACAAAAGAGATGGAAATGCGGTCAAAAGCAGCCGAAAAGCCAAGAAAGACGGTCACAGCAAGCTGATGACTGTTACCTTGACAAAACTGTTGCGCTCCACCTATTGCTGAATGAACCGAGCGATCTTTTACGTACCCATGAAAACCTGGTGGGATTAAATTTCGCCTACTTAGATGGTCGCGGATTTTACGCGCAAGCGCTTTTACGTAAATAGAGATGAGTGAGTTTTGAATTGAAATAGGCCGCAGATCTTTGGGACATGTAATCGACTTCTTTTTAGGTAAAAATACTCGATGGCTAATATTGATGTTAGCAATGTCGAACGGGGAGGCTAATAGCATTGTTATGACACCTTCCTTTCTCTTACTGTCTGTCAAAAGCTGAAGACACGAGTGGAGAGTTGCGCGTGGGTTCCGGAGGTGCCCGGGAGTGGTCCCTAGGAGTTAAGGATATCTGTAACAGATAACTCCCTACTCCTGAAGTCACACCAAGGCGGGATTGGTTAAGGTGATTGAGTGGCTCCATAATTGTGTAGGGATAGTGACTTATCCAAAACTTTATCAAGGCCTATTCTACCAATCCAACCTAAAGCTATATCCTTCCAACAGACAAATTTCTCCTTTTTGAATATCTTCCAGAAGGAAGACTGATATGGGCTAAGGCGAGAAATGCTTGCCTTATCCCTACTTAGCTGGAACCTATATCTGGTGCTCCAGTATTCATTCGAGAGGGCTTGTCTGGCGGAAACAGAGAGATTAGGAAGGTGTAGCATTTTAGCTAGGACCTTGATTAGGAATTGGGAAGAGCTATTCAACTCTTCCTAATTCTGGGGAAGAGTTGGATAGCTACCTGAAAGAAGGCCACCCTGATGGGATCAAAGTGGAACCTTCTCCTCAGCAACGTCTCTTCCTCTAACCTCCAACGAATTAGGTCATGAGATGTGGTCTGTTGTTGGCGCGACTGCTTAGTACATATGGGTTTCAACAACCACGTCTTTTGAAGCAGTAATATGTCGAGGAGTGAATTAGTTATTGAGCAATGAAAGGTGGATGAAGGTGGTTTGTGAATAAGATGATCGTTTCTGGCTCTGCGGTTTGCTGCATTAATCCAACAACCAGTTCTGTCGTTGAAGTCACCAAGTAACATGTCATAGCCACTACCTAATATACTATCCAGAAGGTCACGGTTCTTGTGAATTTCTCCTGGCCGTATATTATGAAGGGAAGATCTTAAAGAGCATTTAACTAAGGTTAAAAGACATGGGGATGAAGATGAGTGAGGAGGGGTTATATACGGAGTGAAGTGGGTGTATATATGCTGAGGGATAAATCGAGTAATGTCCTGAGGGATACGGATAGACCGCGTCTCCTGAAGGACTATAACATCTACATCTCTACCAGATAAAAGGCTAAGGCCAGAAGCACCTTCCGAATTCCACTGAAGGATATTCAGTGAAAAAGGCTCTTGATTGCTTTGCATCGTGTTAATTTAGCTGGAATGGAATTGCCACATCCTAGACAGAGCTAGGAGTGAAAAGATTGCCCCCTCCACCACTAGCGCCATCCAGAGTGGGTATTTGCCCCCGGGCATTATCATCATTTCCCTTTGAGGCGCTTCTATTCATGCCCATAAGCATTTTGCCGATCTTTTTGGGGGAGGGCTTGGGCGGAAGCTCCTCGTTTCTTGGATTTCCGACCCGACGCCCCTCTTTTATTTGTATCTTCATCGGTTGGAATTGTTATAACTGGATTGACGAACAGATTGGTAATTGTTTTCGCTACAAGCTCTGGTATTTCCTTTCTGAAAGTTTCAAACTTGAGGTTCATAATCAACATAGACTCGCAGTCAGAGGATCTATATGCCGACTTGGCGAATGTTTCAGGTGCAGCTTTTGGCTCACAGAACTTTGCAATATATTCCGTGAAGTGGGAGCACTTCCTTCCCCACGCAGAGTGAGCCCCGCCACAATTACTACACTTGATCCCATTAGAACAGGGAAGAGCTGATTCAATCGCGGGTCAGTCTATTTTCCCGCATTTCCCGCAGCTTGCCACCCCACTGCAGCTGGAGGCACAGTGCTCCCATCTATGGCACCGGCTGCAATGCGGGTAGAACGATATTCGTCATCACATTCTCATATGATCCACTTCTTGGCTGCCGATTTCCAAATGTGGTTTTATTTGCTTTGACTGTTTTCCACCATTTGCTACAATTTGATAGACATTGTCTAATGTTTCGTACCCTTTTACAATTGTCACTTGTATCGTGCTATCCAGTAAATTTTTGACCAAGACTCTTGAAACCTATCTGAATTCTCCAGGAACATAAAATGTTTCACTGTTTAATAGAAGGAAGGCATCCTTGTACTATCAAATTGACGATAAATTTGTATACTACACATGTTTGCAATGCTTTGTCAATCTCTTGTAATGTATTTTGTTTTTGAAATTAAAGTAATTAATTGAAAGCAGTTTTGTTCAAATCTGAAAAATGAAGCGAACATTTAACTGAGTTTTCGTACCAATCCTTTATGTAAAAAAAGATTTATTTTTAACGTAGCAAATGCGTGCCAGCGCACGCTTACATGACCACAACAAAACAAAAATGTAAATCATGTGTCGAGAAGGTGTGAACGGAGGAGGTGTTTGAATGTGATAAAGGAGGGAGCGCGGCGGACGTCGAGAGGGAGTTGATTCCAGGCGAGTGAGGCGGCAACGAGGAAGGATCGGAGACCGTAGTTGTTGGAGTAATTAGGAACGTGAAGTAAGAGGGTATGACATGAACGAAGCGATAGCGAGGTGGGGCGAGTGTCGTCTAAGAAAGGAAGGTTGATGAACGATGGGGAGCCGACAGCGATGAGACGAAAAGTAACGAGAAGAAGGCGGAGTTTGATGCGGATGTGGATGGTGGGCCAGGAGAGTTAAGCAAAATATGTGGATGTGTGGTCGAAGTGACGGAGACGAAAGAGCACTCGAACGGCGGTGTTGATTATTCGTTGTAGGGGTAGGATGATGGATTTTGGAGAATTGGCGAAAAGGCTAAGGCAGTAATCGATTTTAGGAAAAAGAAACGTTGAAAGAAGAGACAGACAAGAACGGAAGTCGATAAGGGGGCGGATACGGCGGATGTCACGGAGAATTAAGTTAGACGAGCGGACCTTGTCACGGACGAAGGGTTTAAGAGAAAGGTGATCATCGAAATGGAAGCCTAAGAAAGTGATATTGTGGGCTATGGGGATGATCGATGACGCAAAAGATACAGTGGGAGGAGATATGTTTGTTTACGGGGGAGGATCCACATTATTTTGGACTTGTTTGAGTTTAGAACGAGATGGAGATTGAAGAGACGTTTGTAGGTAGAAGAAATACAGTTGGAGGCAGAAATGCCGATATCGTGTATGCGATGTGTGGGTGCATGAGCATAGATGAGGATGTCATCGGCGTATTGCATGACGTTAAAAAGGTAATGTTTGATAAACGGAGAGAGATCGCCAAGCAGAAGAGAGAAAAGCAACGGATCTAGGACTGAACCGTGTTGGACCCCGCAAAAAATAGGGATGGGGGAAGGATGATGAATTAGAACAGACGCGAAAGGATATGTCGGATAGATATGAGGCAAACCATGCTACGGAGGAGGAAGAAAAGCCATAATCATAACGAAGGCGAGAAAGGAGGACGGAGTGGTCGACAATGTCAAAGGCGGAGGAGAGGTCGAGGGAGATGAGAACACTATACAGAGCATTGACTCGAGAAATGAGTAAGTCGTTGTAAACTTTCATGCAGGCGAAAATCTAGTCATTAGTTAGACTAATGACTAGATACACAGTTCATATCCTATTGCTCAAATAGCTTGGGAACATAATGATGTCCCGACCTATGAATCACTGCATCTAGATAAGAATGTATATCCCGCGTCATACAATGAAAATTCGGAGGTGTGTAGGCAACTCTCATAAACTCCCACTTATTTGTAATTGATTTTATCCTATGGCAAGTGGGATCGTTAAACAACAATAACAATTTATTTAAAGTGGCAAATGCGTGGCAACTGCACGCTTACAAGTCCACTTACTAAAAAAGCACAGCAAAAGTCATACTGATAAAAATTTTAAATTGTTTAAATTGGATCGGATTTTGCGTTTGAAGCACGGCATTGAAATTGACTGGCGAATATGAATGGGCAGCTTATTCAATAAGAGATGAGCAGCCAGAAGGAAGGAGCGGAAGCCAAGAGTTATAGTAGTTTGCGACGTGTAATAGAAGGGAATTACGGGAACACAAAGAACAGTAAGCAGGACGAGAATTGTCGAGAGAAGGAAGGTTGAGAAATAAAGGAGTATGAAAAGTTACAAGGCGGAAAGCAATGATAAGAAGACGAATTTGAACACGAGAATAAATTGTAGGCAAATAGAGAGAAGTAAGATGATGAGATGTATGATCAAAACGACGAAGACGAAGGAGAATTTGGATGGATGCGTTTACGATGCGTTGTAGTGGAAGAAGGGATAATTTAGGTGAGTTGGAAAATAGAATAAGACAGTAATCAAGTCTTGAGAAAAGGAGAGAAGATATGAGAGTCATACTAGAAGGAAAATCGATCAATCTACGAATTTGACGGAGGTTGCGGAGAAGCAAGATAGATGAGCGTACTTTATCTCTAACGAAATGTTTAAGTGAAAGTCGTTTAAACTCTCCAAACAAGCAGTCTACGCCCTATTCAATAACTGTATGTCTATAATCCTTTGTGGATTTCAAATGTACATGTTTTGACAAAATATAGATATTCCCCTACTTCAAAAACATGTTATTTACTCTTATCTTGCATATCCCAACAATCTATCTTTAATCCGCGCTCTTTGTTTAAGTATTCAAAATTCAAAATGAAGATGTGTTTGTGCATAAACTCATATCTGATTGTGGAAAATCTTTCATAGAAAACAGTGACATCGCTAATGCCTTTGCCAATCATTTCAAATTGATTTCACAACACTCAAACTCACAAATAGTCAATATTCCTGCTGGATCTTTTCTAGTATTTTTGATATATTTTCCGTTGAGGATGTAAGACGCGAACTTAATAATCTTTAATCAGCACGATCAGTATGCCCAGACTCATTGCCTCCGATATATCTTAAATCGTTTTTGGTGAATGATATTTGCTTTCCGTTGTATTGGATATTTATCAAGTATATAACTACTGTCTATGTATTTGAAATGTGGAAGCGTTCATTTATTGGACTTTTATACAAAAAATGATCGTTCTAATGTCGACAATTATAGACATGTAAGTTTAAGATGCGTATATTGTTGAGTCGTAGATCGATTGTTGTATAAATATATAAGCAAATATTTGAAGTTCAATCATTTATTGTTCGTTAATCAACATCGTTTTAGGAAGGACCGTGATTAATTTACTTGTTGCTCAGCATTCATGGACTGATTTAGTTGATCACGGCACTAATGTAAATATTACCTTTGCTTTTTTTAAAGCATTTGATTTGGTGCGTCATGACTATCGTATTATCAAAATGCAGGATATGGCAATTGATTCGAATGTAGTCCCCTGGATATGGATACAAAATTTTATAACTGGATGGTCGTATCAGGTTCATGTAAACAGTGTGTGTCCGGAATGGCACAACATATATATGGGCGTGCCGCAAGGATCTGTGTTAGACCATTTACTATTGCTTATATTCAACAATGATCTTCCTGGCCTATTGAGTTCTGATCCACGACTTTATGCTGACAATCTCAAGATATGGAGAGGTATAGAATCCTTGGATGATTGCGTGAAATTGCAAATAGATATCAATATTATTGGAAATCGGGCTGTTAAAAATGATTTATTAATAATTCATCTAAATATGCCTTTATGCGAATAAAAGATTTATTAAATTATATTTCATCTACATATTTCTTTGGATTTAAACAAATCGAACAAGTGAACCACTTGAAAGATCTTGGCATGTGGTTTCTGATGATTTGTCGTCTTAACGATATACTGATTATTTATGCGCTAAGGCACAACGAATGACCGGACTCATTCGCCGTACATATGATTATCTGAATCCACAATCATTTCGAACTCTGGCTTATGCGTTTATTTTGAGTAATTTGCTATAGAACCATTCCTAGCAACCATTCTAGCAACCACTCTTCTTGATGATAACCCATCACTCTTCAATAATATTGCTCCTGTATCCTTTATTCGTTTAAACAAATCCACTAAATCCAATTATCTCAGTACTCCACTCTTAAAAATCGTTTTCCGACATAGTTCACATGCCTCTTCGGTACTCTCCCAACGTTTTAAACTTCTTACCACTTCATCTACTTGCCGTATCTTTCCTGACCGGTCCCCTTCTGATATTGCCCAGCTCAATTCAGCTCGCATTAAAAAACATCGACGTGAAACAAACGGAGAGTCATCCTTATCTATACGTAAAATCAACGGAAATTTTCGCGTTCTTCACACAAGGCCAAAAATTCGATAGCGTCCCATCTCTCCCCCTTGTCTTCTTCGCTAGTCGATCTCGCTCCTAAGCATACTTTTCGTCTTAGTCTATTCAATACTCGCTCCATTCTTCATAAAGCTGATATGCTTCTCGATATCTTCGATCAATTATCTATCGATATTCTCTGCATTACCGAATCCTGGCACTCTGACTCCGACGATCTTGCTATTCGTCGTCTATGTCGCTCTGGTTGTCCTCTAGTTGAATCAGCTCGTCAAATTACATCTCATACATCTACTGCGTCTAACCATGGCGGTATTGTTGCCATTGCTCGTCATTCAATGTCTTTACGTAAAATCAACGTTAACATCCGTTACACTTCGTTCGAATTACTCATATGCAGATTATCAACTCCTTTCCCTCTGGAACTTGTGATTGTATACCGTCCAGGTTCAGTTGCCCCATCACGTATCTTCTTTAACGACCTTGCAGATCTAATGTATCACTGTTCATTGTCTTATACTCCTTATTTTGTTCTCGGTGACTTTAACATTCGTCTTGATCGCCCGGCTGACTCTGACTCTATCACTTTAACTAATCTTTTTTCTGATTTTAACTATAAATTACTTTCAACAAGCCCAACTCATATTCTCGGCGGTGCTCTCGACATCATTGCTGTTCCTAACTGCTTCAATGACTATACATCCTTGTCAATTACTGATCCTGGTTTGTTCGATCATTTCCTTGTCACTCTTACTCTTACTCGTCCCCATCCTCCGTCTCCGCCTCCACCAATATCCACACCATGTCGACCCTGGAAACTTCTCGATATCCCTGTTCTCTGCACAGCCTTACTCAATTCTTCACTCTTTTCACTTCCTCTTAACTATCTCTCTCCCGATGATCTCTGCATTCTGTTTGATTCTGAACTTACGTCGATCCTCAATAACATTTTGCCTAGTCGACTTCGACGTTCCCAGCGCTTGCGCTATGCTCCCTGGTTCGATTCTGACTGTAGTCTTTCTAAGCGTCGACTCCGTCACTCTTTTCGTGTGTATAATCGCTTTCTTAAACGTTCACCCAACTCACTCCCTCCAAATCTTCGTGATTCCTACTTTTCTCAACGCCATTCACATCTTATTCTTATACGTACTAAACGTACTCTCTTTTGGCGAAATCAACTCGAGTCATCTTCCAACACTAAATCTCATTGGAAAATCTTAAACTCAATTCTTTCACGATCATCTACCCCTTGTAATATAAATCCTGATGAATTTTCTTCTTATCTACAAACTAAGCTATCTAATTTACTTTTCCTAATACCTATAGCCCCCTTGTACCCACTCTTATCTTTAAATACTTCCCTCCCAGAACTATTCCACCTTCTTCCCGTTTCGTCTGATGAAGTTTCTTCGGTTCTGCTGTCATTACATAATAAAACCTCTCCTTCTGACCCAACTCCCACTCACTTGCTTAAAAATATCTGCTCCTTTATCTTACCCTTCCTAACCACATTGTTCAACTCGTCCATCCGTAGCCGTACATTTCCTTCCATCTGGAAATGCGCCACTGTTCGTCCTCTCATCAAAAAGCAATCTCTCGACTCCTCACTACCATCTTCGTACCGTCCTATTTCACTTCTCCCAACCCTCTCTAAACTCTTTGAGCGTCTCGTTCTTAAGCAAGTTAATACATATCTCTATTCCTCTAACTTATTTCCTCCCTTCCAAGCCGCTTTTCGCTCTAATTACTCTACCGAAATTGCATGTCTTAAAGTTTATAACGACTTACTCATATCGCGCGATCATAAATTATGTAGTATCATAGTTTCTCTTGATCTATCGTTTGCTTTTGACATCGTCGATCACTCGATTCTTCTCCATCGCCTTCGTCATGATTATGGCTTCTCTTTACCCACTGTATCATGGTTTTCTTCATATCTATCAAACCGTACATTTTGCGTATATTCTAACTCTTCTCTCTCCCATCCTTCGTCCATTCCGTCCGGTGTTCCACAAGGCTCCGTATTAGGCCCTATACTTTTCTCTCTTCTTCTTGGTGATTTGTCTTCGATTTCTCATAAATTTAACTTCCATGTTATGCAATATGCTGATGACATTCTCATCTATGCTCATGCACCTGTTTATCGTATTCACGATTTTAGTGTTTCCGCTTCGGACTGTCTTGTCTCAATTTCCAATCATCTTTCTTCCCTTCGCCTTTCTCTGAATCCTGATAAATCCAAAATTATGTGGATCCTACCTCGACGCCTCGACTTCGAACCTCTCTCCGTATCATTAAATTCTACAATTCTTCCTATCGTTGATAATCTCGTTTTCCTAGGATTCCATTTTGACAACCGACTTTCACTTAAACCTTTCGTTAGAGATAAAGTACGCTCATCTACCTTGATACTCCGCAACCTCCGTCAAGTTCGTAGATTGATCGATTTCCCTTCTTGTATGACTCTCATATCATATCTCCTTTTTTCTAGACTCGATTATTGTCTTAGTCTATTTTCCAACTCACCTAAATCCACTCTTCTTCCCCTACAACGCATCGTCAACGCAGCTGTCCGAATTATCCTCCGTCTTCGTCGTTTTGATCATACATCCTACCATCTTGCTTCTCTCGATTTGCCTACAATTTATTGTCGTGTTCAAATTCGTCTTCTTATCGTTGCTTTCCGCCTTGTAACTTTTCATACCCCTTCATTTCTCAACCTTCCTTTTCTTGATAATTCTCGTCCTGTTTATTGTTCCTTTCGTTCCTGTAATTCCCTTCTTTTACATGTCCCAAACTATTCTACCTCCTTTGGACTCCGCTCCTTCCTGGTGGCTGCTCCTCTATCATGGAATCATCTGCCCATTCATATACGCCAATCAACTTCCATGCAGTGCTTCAAACGACAAATCCGATCCCATTTTAACAATTTATCTGCTTGACTTTCTCATTTTTGTTTGTGGACTTGTAAGCGTACAGCTTGTACGCATTTGCCACATTAAATAAATTTGTATTATTAATAGGGATCACAGTGCACTTATCCGAAAACTAAACGTGAAGAGCTTCATATGTTAATAATGTGTGCCTTTTGTGAAGGGCATAAGATTTGGCAGTGTATTGTGTGAACATTCACTATATATGAGTAGAATACGGATTATTTATTCAAAGACAATGCAGTTAAATCGGTGAATCATCAACAGATGGATTCGTATGGATGGGGAGATTGTGTGATGCAGTTCGTTATAACGATTTAAACAAGATCTTTTAGCAACTCAATGCTTTTTATGCGATGCAACTATTGAGCTTTGCTCGCAAAGTTGTAATTTGAGAGAATGTAAGAATTTATAAAAGTAAAAAAACATTGATTAACAATGAATGTTAAATTTATGAAAAGTAAATCTTCACGCCCATATGCGCTCCTCTACAAACCTGTCTACGGGAAGCATTTGTCTTTTGACTGTCGTAATTATTTTTCTTTTCGGATTTGTGATTGTAAAAACAATGATAAAAATAAATAAATAAAACCACATTTAAACAATAAAATTATATTTCATTTTTTATACAACAAATAATTTACATAAGATTTTAAATTAAACACAAAAACAAAGTCAAATTCATTCAAAAAAATTAAAATGAAATTTTTATTTTTACATTATAAAACTTTACATATCTTTCAATTAATTTATTTTTCAAATATTCATCATCATTAAATTCTTTTTAATTAATTCTTGAAGCCTTTTTAAAAATATATAACATTGTTCTGGTGGACGATTATTTGAGTAGAAGTATAGGCCACACAACACAAACGTGTTGAGTACTACTATACACCTACTCAAACTGACGTTTAAACGTCTTGCACGCCAGAACAACTTTATACCTTTTTTACTAATTTAAAACATTTTGCCATGTCTGATCTACAGTGCAGCCTGGATTCGAAGACAGATCCCAGTATCCTTATTTGTCTCTTCCGATTCCCCGGAAGAGCACCAAATAATTTATTATGGCGTCCTGGTTTGCGAAATCTGTAGTGAATGAAATTGCTTTTCGTTGGGTTTAACGACAAACCCAACTTAGACAGGCATCTAGCAATCCCATTCACCACAGATTTCACTCTGTCTTCGAATCTCCTGTCAGACAAGGAATCTCTTTTAAACACCAGTAATATATCGTCCGCATAGATAGTACCACTGGTGTTTCTATCCAAAAGTTTATCCAAGACTCCCCTTGTCGTAATCATATAAAGGATTAGCGATAAAGGGGACCCTTGAGGAAGACCCTTGGATAGCTTATAAAAGGGACCATTGTCGTCTTCTAAATATAAGCTTCTGTTCTCCAAAATTCCCCACACTCAACGCAGAGTGTTAAGTGGAACAACATCTCTTTTCATCGTTTCCATTACTGAGTCGAGTGTGATGTTGTCAAAGGCTGCAGACACGTCAAGAGAATACAGCAATCCCGGCCGTGTATCCTTGATGAGAAAACCCTGCAATGTCCTGACTGCTTTTACAGTTCCCCTACCACTACGAAACTCGTGAATGTGGTCACCCAACAATCCACGCGACTCATAGTGACGAGCCAGGTATCTTGCCAGAGCTCTCTCATAGATCATCACCATATTATTGGATATGGTGATTGGTCTCGTGTCTTTAGCCGTTGACACCCATTGACACTTTGGAAGAAACATCACTTTCCCGAGTGTAATATCTGGCCAGGATGCTAGCGGTGAAGCTATCAGTTTAGCCGCGATTTGCCCTCGGAGTTCCTCGTCGTTCATCTTGATAGCAACCGCCCACGCCGAGATGCCATTAGATGACGTCTTAGGCGTGATCGGCCACGCATACAAGAGATCTTCAAGTGTGATATCCTCTTCCAATGTGTCAATATGACAAAAATTAAGCTTTAACCTATTTTAAAGCTGCACATCCTCGGAGCATATCATTGCATTTGAGAGATGTTTCTTTTTCATTTCTTCTAATACAATCTTAATGCCCTTTGAAGCAATCAACTTGGTAGCTGCTGCTCTCCAAGACCGAAAGATGACCTTTCTTATGGATGACCACCATTTTTTGAGAAAGTCTTGTAGGACAGCAGCTTTTATGTATCACGCTTCAACGACTCTTCATAGATTTGATCTTGGAGTCGGCACATAAGAAAGCTCCTCCGATCGAAGGGATTAGGATCAGATCTTAATCCCCTGAGGGGTTTCTTCATGTGCAAGGCCTTAGGATTGTGTTTTGGAAATGGAAGTCGTTTTTGTCCGCAGGTGTTTATTTGCTGAATTATATAATTAAGCATTAAAATTGTATAAAAAATTATTATTTCTTAAAAAATACAATTGATTATTTATAAAATTTGAACAAAAATCATTAAAACTATTCATTTTAACATTCACACTCAATTCTTTAAAATTTTTCATGTACTCAAGCACATTCTCACATTCATTCGTTATATAATTTAACAACATTTTAACCTTTTGGTTGGAAGTTTGCATACCAGTCTTGGTCGGTTGAAATTTGGTTTTTTGGACCATTTCTTCCTTCCAAACCCAGTATACAAGCTTATGTCCGTCATTAAACCCGTCCCATTCTATGTTTTTTAACCATTTTATTTTAAACTTGACATTTTTTAAATTAATTGCGATATCTAAAATGGATTGGTAATCTGTATGATGCCGAGAAAAGTTCCCTCTAATAGGATTATGGCCTTCCGATTTGGTCAATCAGTGATCCCACTCGAGCTCCTCCGGAGTCATTTAGGTCACCAACAATGTAATGGGCGCCGGCATTAAACACTCTAAGCAGCAACTTCTTGACGGCCTTCAAACTCTCGTTCGTCTGCCAGCGACCCGGTTTTATGTAGCAGTTTGCTACATACACTGGACGGCGGGAAACGAAGAATTTCAGAAGTTGATAAGATCCCACGTCACTGGACCCCTCTGAAATCAAGCAAACATTAAGACGCTCGCTTGTCATTGAGACCAGGGTGAGCTCTAACCTACCGTCAACTTGATATGTGAAAATTTTGTAATTTTCGAAACTTCTGTTTAAAGTGTTTAAAACCTGTGGAGAACGTCCGCCTTCTGCAGAAAGAGGACATCCCCATGATCAAAATTGGAATATTGAACTAGGTTCCTAACGGTTCCTATATTCCAACTTATCAACGAGATGTCCTCCAACGAATTGTACTCAATGCGCCGCTTTTTACACGGCTGCATCTACAGGAGGACGTTGTTCCCCTAACTTGGTGCATCCTCCTTTTAAAGAGCTATATTTCTTTGCCTGTTTTGCACGACTTTAAAAATAGCAGATCATTCCGTGTCTGAGGAAACTAAGGAGCCAAACTCCATGTTTTCGTCATCCCCTTCTAGATCTGCGTTTTTTAAAGTCGCAAAACGATTTGAGTTTTCTTTGTACTATTTTTTTATTTTCATTATAGTTTTTGTAATTATTTATTGATATTCTGCTTATATCTGTTTTCAAACTTGTATTTAATTCTCTTTTGATAAAAATTATGTTTTTAGATATTTATTTTTCGCGGTCACTATAGTCACATTTTTTCCAGTTCGTTTAGTCGATCGATCAACATTCTCATCTCGGAGACATGTTGATCACCCGACTGTTTTTTTGCGGCTTGTAAAAAGGTTTGTGCTCCTTCACACGCTTTTTATTCTCACCATCCACCCACTTTAAATATTCTTTAAAATGTGTTCATGTGTGAGAATATGCCCTATGTGAATGTGTACAGTTAGCACACTTAGGTGTTTCGGACCTTTTTTCACAATTTTATGATTCATGCTCGTCTCCACAGTGCACACAGCGAGGACCACTTTCCAAACACATGTTTGAAAAGTGACCTCATCGCTGACAGCGGTAGCACTGCGAATATCGGGATGTCAAGTCATACTCATCGAAAATTACCAATTTGATTAGATGAACAAAAATTCCAAGTCGAGAGTCGCGTAGCTTTTGGAAATCACTTACAGCTCCTTTCACCTGAAAAGAGCTGTAAGCTTGGTTATAGGATTTACATTTTTTATTACAGTTATTCCGTACTTATCTGTTAAATTTTTGACATCATCTTTCTCTGCGAATGACGGGACATCCCTAAGGATTCCCGTAATACGCAGAGAAGTGTCAGTGACTTTGATTCCTTTTATTTGTTGTAGCTTTATCCGGAATGTTTCTTTTATATTAACATTTTTGAATGTTATTCTGGCAAAACCATATTTTAAAATGTACCGCTCAAAGATACTTTCCCGAGAGATGTTATCTTTGACGGTACCTCTAATATACTTTTAAAAGGTGGTTTTGCCTTCGTCATTATCCCAAGTTATTTTCAGCGCAAAAGCGTCCTGCCTTATTGGCAGAAGCATCTTTTGCGCTGAAAATTCCTTATCTCCCTCTTTTATAAGTGTATTAATCGATACAGATGATTTGCGTTTTTTAATGTCTTGTATTTCACAAGACATGCGATTTTTATGCTATATATAATTGAAAATAAAGAAGAAAAAAGAAAGAAAAATAAAAATAAAAAAGATAGATATGCACAAAAAATAGATAAATATACACACACAAATATATATGCAAATAGAAATTATAAGCAAAAAAGAAAAAAAGCTTATCCTATCGTCTGAAGCCGACCAATTAGGCTATTAGGCTTTGTTAAGATATGATCAACTCTTGATAGGAAATTAGCTCAAATAGATTTCTTTGAGGCGGAGGATACTGCTTGCAAATAATACACTTGAAAACGAAATTGCGCAAATGAAAAAATATATTAATTAAAAAATTTTCATTACTTAAACTAGAATCTCTTTTGCGTACTACGATGAATGCATTATCGTGGTAACACCACCATATTGAGGGTGAGCAAAAAACGTCATATCTGTAGAAATTTGGCATTTTTGAGAACAAAACAATTTAACAGCTTAAATACAATAAATATCATACAGACGATTTCAGAAGAAGGATTTCAGACAAACGATTTCAAAAATCAATTTCCTGACCTGAAAAAAAGTTTGAGATAAATAATATACAAGATAAAATAACATACAAGTGTACCGAAATCCATTCCTCGACGATCACTCACCTGTAATGATAAGGATCGGAACGAAACAACAATGACCACGTATCCGGTGTCGCAGAAGTCGCGTACCCAAAAGAGCGTGATTGACGAGAGCAACCGATGCCCATCCAAAGTTCAAACGCATCAACAAACGCAAGCGCTTAGTACAGTGCGACAGCTGCGGTGCATGGTATCACCTATCTTGTGTCGGGTTGACAAGGTCGCATGCAGAGCTATTGCCCAGATGGCTATGCCCCACATGCCGGGGAGTTTCACAACCACCAGTTGGTGCAGCCATTAATCTCGATTTCGACATTGAGACGTATATAACCAAATGTCGGGGTAGCATCAGGATTCTACCCAAAATACCCAAAAGAGCTTTAATCCTTTTCGCCGATGCTTGCGAAAAAACCTTAAGAGAAGCGATTGAACAGAGGACACTTGAGAAATGGGGGAGACTACTATGTTTTTGGTATTGGAGCCTTCGATGACCCGAATTATCCATCAGTATAAGACAAACCCCTCTTACCACAAAGGTAAAACAACAATTAACCGACTTCATGGAATTAAGCGGCATACCCAGCTCACCACCTGAAAGACAGTTCACCAACAACAATATAAAGATTGACGGACATCATTACAGAAAACGAGTGGAAGAAAAATTCGCTGATGGCGATATCAGATGAGCTGTACGTGAAATATCCTCTTCGGACAACCTAGCGATACATAATGAGCAAACCTTGGCAGCTTTGATCGCTCTGCTTAACGAAAAAGCAACGTTAAAAATTATGACTTAAAAGTTACATGTACTCAACAATATTGAAAAAATACGTAAGTACTAATGATTTCAATTTTAGATCTTTTAAATGTAACAGAAAAAATTGTATAGTTTGTGATGTTATAAATAATAATAATTGTATCGTAAGTAATACGACAAACAAATGTTTTTCATTAAATATTAATAATAATTGTAACTGCAATACCGCAGGTGTAGTGTATCTAATACAATGCACATGTGGATTGCAATATATAGGAAAAACATATCAAATGTTAAAAACTAGGTTTAGGCAACACATATATAATATACAGCATAATAGTCAAACTATATTTCATAAACATATGAGATTAATAGGACATGATATTAAAAACTGTAAATTATTTATTTTAGAACATATTATCGAAGAAAACATTTCAATATTAAATCAAAAACTATTAGAAAAAGAAGATTTTTGGATTAAAACGCTTAATTCCATGTACCCATTAGGATTGAATGACGTGGTACAAGGAATTGGCAGAAGTAGTATAATACATAATAAACAACTATATTATAATAATCCGGTTAAACGCAAACCAAGAAGTCATGGTGATAAAAGGAATAGGAAAAATAGAGTTAAAAATATTAAAAAAGATATGTATATAAATGAACAATTAGAAATATTAAAACAACTTTTAAGTGATAATAAGCTAAAAGATCTTTATGTAAATATAAGAAGTTTTTCTAAAGATATCATATGTTCAATAAATCAAAAATTAATTAACGACTATGATAGGCTAAGTTGTATAATAGACAGTTATTGTAATACAAAATACTATAATCATACAATAAATGTAAATAATAACAATAGAAAATATACATTAACCATAAACTTCATTAATAAATGTATAGATAACATAAATATAGCCGGACTTTTAAATAATTCTAAAAGTAAAGAAATAATAGGGTCAGATTTAAGTAAATATATTCCTAAAATAAGGTATAAACTCCTACCACCATTAGGACGAAAAAT
Organism: Pomphorhynchus laevis; assembly: GCA_012934845.2. Lineage (NCBI taxonomy): Eukaryota > Metazoa > Acanthocephala > Palaeacanthocephala > Echinorhynchida > Pomphorhynchidae > Pomphorhynchus > Pomphorhynchus laevis. The sequence continues at coordinate 40,998 of WNNJ02001223.1, read as the reverse complement.
TTGTAATTATAATAAAGAATTAAAATCAATATGTAACGATAATATTAGAAACATAATGGAAACAGAATGCAATTGTAAAAGTCTTAGTTTTGATAAAATAAATGAACATATATGTACCCATAATCTAGAATTAATTGAAAATTGTGAATTAAGAAAGCTGCTATCAAAAGGGTATAAATATAGATTAAATAACAACAACGACAAAAATAAAATTTACAGTTCGTTATATAATAACTTAAATGATTACTTTAGTAAGCTGATTAATAGTGAAAGCTCGAATATATCTAAGATAAAAATTTGGAAAGATTATATATTTGATAAAATTAAAAATAAAATGAAAATAACAAACAATTATAAAAGGAAAGATAAAATTAATAAAGATATGTATAAAGAACTTACTAAATTAAAGGATAACTATATAATAACAACTATTGATAAAGCTAGTAATAACTTTGTCTTCATATGCAAAAAGCTTTATTATGATATACTAATGAAAGAGGTTAATTCTAATGATTTAAATGTAAATCCAACATATGAACGTAGTGAGTTGAGTTTAGAAACAATTATTACAAGTCACTGTTCTATAATGGATAAAAAGGGTATAAAGGTTGAATTAGATAATAAAACTATACCTATATTATATTGGAATCCAAAATTACATAAAAATCCAATAAAACCTAGGTTCATATGTAGTGCGTTTAAATGTACATTAAAACCACTTTCTGTCTATATGAATAAAATACTTAAAGTAATTAAAGCACATTTTAAAAAATATTGCAAGGTAATCGAAATTAATACTGGTATAAAACACTATTTCAGTATTAATTCTACAAAAGAATTTTTAGAACAGACAAAAGGAATAAATTTTCAAAATATAAATACATACGATTTTAGTACGCTTTATACAAATCTAGATTTAGTAGATATTAAAGAAGCGTTAGTAAAATTAATTAACCTTATATTCGGAAAAAGATATACATATATATGTTATAATAATTATAACGCCTATCTAACAAAAATTAAACCATCAAATAAATATAAATATATGGATAAAATTGAATTAATAGAATCCTTAAATATTTTGATAAATCAAAATTATTTAAAAGTAGGGACATCTATATTTAGACAAGTAAAAGGTGTTCCAATGGGTGGTAATAGCAGCCCAAAAAACAATTATTAATTTTATTATTTATTATTAAATTTTGATTTAGCATTATTGTTTTGTTTATTTTATAATTATATAACAATACGTAGACTCAGTTAGCTGATTTAATCATCCACCTGATCCACCGAAGCTATTACTTCCACTGCCCCCGGACGATACGATCATCGAAGCGTCAGTCGGGCAGGATGCGGTCAGACAGACAATAAACGAGTTTGGCCCAGGATCATCCGGAGGACCGGATGGACTTCGACCGGGACAACTGCGTAGCTTACTAACTCATGAAGTAGGAGAAGCCGGAATACGTCTGTCAACAACGTTAACAAACTTAGTGAACGCTGTTCTTAAAAGTGATGTACCTGAGACAGTTCGAAGGATTTTCTACGGAGCTACTCTAGTGGCCTTGAACAATAAAGGTGTATGAATTCGCCCAATTGGGGTGGGTAATACACTAAAGCGCCTCGCTGTAAAGGCCGCAGCCAAACAAGTTAATATACGACTCGGCCAATAGATGCGTCCAATTCAACTGGGTTTGGCTACGCGAGGAGGCTGTGAAGCAGCAGCCCACATAACACGAAGATATCTGACGGATGTCAACCGACGATAAAGTTATAAGATCAGCAAATGGCATTCAACAAGGCGACCTTTTTAAAGCGGCTTTGTTTTCGATGGGGGTCAACACAATCGCTAAGGAAATCAAATCAGAATTAAATCTGTGATACTTGGAGGGCGCCACCATCGGGTGAGACCCTAAAATAGTATCTGACGACCTATCGATTATGATCCAAAAGTTGAGGAGTATTGGACTAGAAATCAACGGTGCAAAAAGCGAACTGACAATCTTGGATCATTCATCATCAGTCGATGAGGAGCGGACCAAACAGCTTTTCAGAAAAATCCTGTCTGATATCTTTCTGACCGACAAGAAAGATTGCACACTTTTGGGGGCTCCGCTCACATCCACCAACATTCCTCGAATAATCGACGAAAAGACGAGGGATTTGAAACTAATAGGATCCCGACTCTCACACGTTGACAATCACCAGGCTTTCACTCTGCTAAAAATTGCTTCGCAATACAAAAGTTGCAATTCATCCTAAGAAGTACACCGGGCTACCTACATCGAAATTCTTTGGAAGCCTTCGACGAAACCATGAAAGAAGCGGTGGCAATTTTAATTAATGTTGCTTTCAATGATAATTCGTGGGAACAGGCCACGTTACCCGTGGCATACGGTGGTTTGGGTATTCGAAAAGCCGCAGACATCGCACTACCAGGTTTCTTGTCTTCCATGCATGCCGTGCGCGATGTGGTAAACGCCGTTCTTCTTCGCATTTGCGGACTGGCTCATTCCAGAGAGTTGTCGACAATCGAGATGACATGGAACGTGGCAAGTGGCGGGATTGATCAGCCATCATAAATAAATAGACAAAAGATGTGGGACTTGTCATTAATGGAGACCAGGCTCACGAAGATGAAAGCCGAAGCCGATCAGATAAACTGAGCTCGTTTAATGTCGGCATCATGCAAGAAGAGTGGACTATGGTTACACGCTATCCCCATATCTTCATTGGGCACACAACTCGACCCTGACACCCTCCGAATCGCCTTGTCTTTGAGAGTGAGTTTATCAGTGTGTCAATCCCACACGTGCAGATATGGTAAGTTGATAGACCCCCTGGGCCATCATGGACTGTCCTGCAGATACAACACCTGCCGACATCTCAGACATGCAAAACTGAATAGCGTTGTTAAGCGTTCTTTGCAACACGCGGGTTTACCAGTCATTCTCGAGCCTTTGGGTCTGGACAGGGGAGATGGAAAACAGCCTGACGGCATCACTACCTTTCCATTCAAGAACGGACGAAGTTTATGCTGGGATTGCACTTGTGTCGACACATTTTCCGAAACCAACATACACTCGTCAGCAACTAAGTCAAGGAGATCCGCCAAATATGCAGAGGAAGCAAAACGGCTTAAGCACAAAAGCCTATCAGGACGGTTTCAAATCGAACTGATTGATATCGAGACTACAGGAGTGTTCGGACCGACAACAGCAGTCATCATTAAGGAAATCGGCCAGAGAATTCAATCTACAACGGGGAACCACGCGATTCGTTGTGATTAACGCAAAGACTAGGCTTAGCAGCGCAGCGCGACAACGCCTTTAGCATTATTAGCAGTGCTAGACAGTGATTTTGTTTAAAAACTTAATGTAGCTGTTGTAACAATAATTAAATTTTTAAATTGTTTTGAATCTTGATTATAGAAATTAATTGCACTTTAAAAAATTTGGCATTACTGACGAAAATCAGTGATCTTTTATTTCTTGTAAAAAATAAATAATTTGTGAATCAATTTCTCGGAATAGAAATTTTGCCCCTTTTAAACCTCCACAATTTCACCGTTTTATTATCAGAGATTGAAAACATGTCATTTAATCTTAAGTTTTTCTCAGGTTTCTCCATACCTGAAGTTTTATTTGTGAGATCTTTAATGTGGATATCGGAAGAATCAGTTATATAAGTGAACGGATTGTTAGCTGCATATGTATTGAAAGTTACTGTTTCAATGCAAGAAAATAAAGTTAGTACAGTTTGTTGTGCTAATATAGAAGTTGCAGAACTTCCTCCACAGAAAAAACTAAACAATGTTATAGAAATCAACATCAAAATTCCCCTTAAAGTTGAGGATTATTTTTGGATATTGCTACGACCCTACGTAGCATGATTTAGAGACTATGTAATATATGATACTGCTAGAAAATTCACAGGCATATATCGTACTACCTTTTCTACGGAGATGTAGCCAGGCAATATAAAAAATTCTTCAATGACAATCTATCTGAGTTTGGAACTATTAAATTTAAGCCGTTATTTATCCCAGTCAAGATTACCAATATCCCAGCAAATCTCGAGGACGATGATCTTATACAGCTTGAAAAGCTATACGGTTTTAGAAGAATATCAGGTTTTAAAAAATCAGGTGCTACGATTCCCATCGCTTTTGATAAAACACTAATCGACGTCGTTTTGGTAATATCTAAATCAAACCACAAACCCTTCTTTGGGACAAACTTAGTTTTTACTTTTATTTCCATAGATAACACGACGTATCCCCATTGTCGAAACGGTCACCGTTGCGGCACTGGAGTATCTTCATGTAAATTCGATAAATGCTGCTCTAGCTGTGTGATTATGCAGCACACGGTGAAGAAGCATCCCTAAATTCGAATGGCATCTACAAGTGTGCAAACTGCAATAAAGACTATCCAGCTTGATCTATGAAGTGTAAACACTTTAAAGATTATAGAAATCTCTATATAGCGTCGCCACGTTTGCTGTTTCCTTTTCTCGATTAGCTAAAAAGGAAACATTCGTTTGATAAGGATGAAATACTAAAAATAATCGACATGCAAAATCGTGAAAAAAATCACAAATGGAAAAACTGGTGTCAGATTTAGTTTCAATGATATTTTCTCAGCCAAGTATTGTTAATACACCAGTTATCAAGGATCCTCCTACCTCTAACAAGAGAACTGCTGCTACAAATTCAAACTCAAATAAATTGATTAGAAAAGGCAAACACTGGGTAAATAACTCTCCGAATATAAAGGGAAATGATGAAAATGGACTCACCAGTACTGCTGCTTCTGAGATTGGGGAGAGAAAGCTTCCTAGCTATGAACCCTAGTAGTTGGTTTGTTCTCTCCATCGCTTATCAACGCAAAAAGCCCTCTAGAAATAATGCTGGAGCTTTAGATATAGACTTCAGCTAAGTAAAAATAAGGCGCGCATTGCTCGCTCTAATCATTTCCAGTCTTCCTTTTGGAATATATTCAAGAACTTTGTATGTTAAAGGACAGAACATCAGGTTGGATTGATAGCATAGGCCTTAATAAATTCTTGGAATATTCACTATCCCATCACAATTATGGAGGCACTGAATTTCCCCAACGAATCCCACCTTGGCATGATTTCAGGAGTTGGGACTTATCTGTCACAGATATCCTAAATTCCTAATGCCCACTTTCAGGTACATCCAAAACTGGTTCGCCACTCTCCACTAGAGTATGTCAGCTTTTGACAGGCAATCAGAGAAAGGAGGTCGTCTTCACAATGATTTTAGCCTCCCCCTCCAATGTTGCAGGCGTCAATATTAGCCGGAAATTTTTTTTACTAAAGAAAAAGTAAGTATCTTGTCCTAAAGTTCTGCGGTCCATCTTGATTCAAAACTCCCTAATCTCCATTAACGAAAAAGCGCTTGCGCGTAGAATCCTTGACCGTATATGTAGGCGGAATTTAATGCCACCTGATTTTCATGTGTTTGTGAAACTTCGCTCAGTTTATTCAGCTATCGCTCCAGTTAATTGGTTTTGTTAAGATAACAATCATCAGCTTGCTGTAGCAGTCTATCTTGACTTTTCCGCTGCATTTGACCACATCTCCATTTAATTTGTTATCTCTTATCTCAGCTCACTCGGGCTGTCTGCGAGAAATTTTAACAGAGAGATACTGCTGTACTCTGAGTGATTTTTACAATATAACTCTGATGCACGTCGGTTCTAGTCGATTACAGATATGCCCCAAGGCTCCCCACTTTCTCTTATCTTATATCTTGTTGCATCCACAGTGCTATTTAAGCTTTTTATTCGTGATTACATATAATGGTATACGCCGATGATGCCACATCCATGTTTTCTGGACGCAGGTGCAAAGATGTAGTTTCAGACATCAGCTGTTTCATTTTAAGATTAAAATATCAGCTACCCCAATCCAATCTCATTCTCAACTCTTCTAAATCAAAGGTGGACGTCTTTAATGGCACACCTATAACAAAGAAAAAGCTCAACAGATTAGTAATCTCATCTCTCTTCCATTCTGAATAATATACCACTTTCAGTCGTTTCACATCGAGTAATATACCTGGGGTTTACTATTACGGTTAAATTGATGACCGGATCAGACTTGAATAGATTTAAGAGTGTCCTGAAACGAGCTAGATGGGCCCTGAAACGGGCATTACGTCTGTCATTAAGAACGAGGGCCTAAGTGCACCTTTGGTATACTTGGGGAATCTCGGGATTAATCGTTTTCTCTAATTGACGTACCCCAAAGCAAAAGCTAAGTTTTCTGAAACTCCTCATATCTAGATCACCGACCATAGTACACGTAATTGAATTCTCAGGTGTGCAAGATACCCTGAGTGATTCAGTCGGAAGGCGGCGCGATGGTGTATGCTCGTGTGATCTGATCCCACTTATTCAATATAGAAAAAAACAATAAAGTGGGTCACAGATTGAACACTGTATTTATGTTTTCTGTTCTTTTTTATCCTTGTATATTTTATATTAGGTGCATGTTTTGTTTTTGTGAGTTAAGAAAACTATTATTAATATAATAGTTTGCATCCACCATTCGGCCACGGGGGCTGAATGGTGGAGGCCCCCGTGTGTATTGCAAACTCTATGTACGGGGTTCAAACCTCGAGCATGCACTTTCTTTTGACTTATCTAGAAGCATACGTCAAAGTCACAAGGTCGCGTTGTCGAAAGACGTAGGGGCACCCGATGATGAAGCGGGTTCACTCTTCATTATTATTAATATAAATGCTTCCATGTAGGTTTGTGGTATATCCTAGTATACAGCATCCTGTTTTTTATACAACGCAATATCCAAAAAGTGTATACATTTACAGTAACTATAACAGAAGAAAATTTGGATAATATCATGGAGAGGCGCCAGCGTGAATTATAGTGGACAGCTCTGCTCATTTTTAGTACAAGGATCTAGCACTACACGTTAACTTGAACTTTGAGGAATTGGAAATTACTATATGATGTCTGTATGAGGACTATGACGGAATTCTTCCGTGGTTTGTAATATAAACGCTAAAGTGTGAATGCTTCTTGTAAGTAACTGAAGAAGGCGAGTAACGCCAAAATCAATATTCCAAATATGCTTTTGTTGAAATGAACTCTTCCAAAGAGATGAGCTCTTCCGTTGGTTCTAAAGGCTCTACTTCTACACGATAAGACATATCTACCCGATTAAGGAGACCCCGAAAATGATCTTTCCAACAACCAAGAATTTCTTCAATATCAGTCAGCATAGATCATCTCTTGTCATAAACCGTTTGAGGAGTTTTCTGCTTTCCGAAACGAAGGTTACTGATCGTCCTCAAGAACATCTTCAAAGCGGACTTATAACAGCGGACTGCTCAGCTCATGACTGAGTACAAGGATCTAGCACTACACGCAACTTGAACTTTGAGGAATTGAAAATTATTAAATGACGTAAGTATGAGGAATATGGCTGAATTTCTTCCGTGGTTAGTAATACAAATTCTAAACTGTGTGTGTTGTAATTAACTGAAGAAATCGAGTAACTACGAAATTGATATTAAACAAATTATTTTTGTTTTTAAACAACTGGTTTCATATAATTCTATTTTTTTCTATGGAATAAACTTTAAAATTGCTTCAAGGCACTACATTAATGACGGGCTTATAAATTACGAAGGTTATTTCTAATTTAGAACATTTTCATATATTATGATTATGAATGAATTTATTTAAAAATTTTTCTGATAAGAATATTTTCATACATTATGATTATGAATGAATTTATTTAAAAATTTCTCTGGTAAGAAGATTCTCGATAGAATACGAACCGTAAGTGTTCGTAACTTCCTCTATTCACCACAACACAAAGACTTAATAATATATAGTCAGCCTGGGTAGGTCTCATCAGCTGCTGACCCATACCTACATTTCACATTTCCACCCTTATTATTTGCTTTCTTCGTGCACTGATGCTTATCAGATTCGAACTCACAACGTCTGTATCGCAATTCAACGCTACATCTACTAGGCTGGCTGCTCTAGTGGTGTAGATATACATTTTTGTTTTACTTTTGGTAGATGATCGTATTCTAACGATCTATTAGAAACCTACCATATGTGTGATCCGCTAGCCGGATCACTGTTTTTCATGATGCCACTTGCGATGAATGTTTTTAATTTAATTTGATTGAATATGTGCGCTGCAATTTTTCTGGTTGTGGCACGACATTATACTCACAGGTATAGTTCCTATTCTTAATGTAACAGAACGCTACTAATCAGCCTGGGTGATCCTCATTAGCTGCTGACCCATACTTACATTTCACATTTCGACCCGTAATATACAGAAATGTATATATACATCACTGGAGCGGCCAGTTTATTATAATGTTGAATTGTGACACAGACGTCCTGAGTTCGAATCAGGTTTGGATCATCAGTTGATGAGACCCACCCATGCTGATTAGTACCGTCTTTCTGTATCATGAATATAAACTATACACATATATCAAAATAGGTAGGTTTATAAAATTAAACCAAGCTTCTTTTGCAATTTATTTAAAAACGTTTTCGGGTTATTCCTTCGTCAGTAGCACAATAAAATCGTCAGTAGCAGATTGTATTACCCCCTCGTCAGTAGCACATTGTATTGTGCTACAATACAGCGTATTGTAATCAAAAACAGCGTATTGTAATCATATTCCGATGTTGTAACTGAGGAAGGCGATAGCCGAAACGTTTTACGAAAAAATATAAGTTGCTTTAGTTTATCTGGTTCTTTTTCAAAACCTTATATATATACTTATATATAAGTATATATAAGTATATATATACTTATATATAAGTATATATATAAGGTTTTGAAAAAGAACCAGATAAACTAAAGCAACTTATATTTTTTCGTAAAACGTTTCGGCTATCACCTTCCTCAGTTACAACACCGGAATATGATTACAATACGCTGTTTTTGTTTTATAGATATTACTGCACCGGGAAGTGTGTCGTGTATTAGTGCGTCAATGCTCTGGAAGAATTTAACGCATTTTCTTTTTCTTTTTCTTCTTTTTCGTTTTCTTTTACTTTTTCTTCGAATTCGAAAAATGGATGGTCATTGGTGTTGAGCGACAGATCGGTCATGAGTTGTCCGATCCAGAATTATTCTTTCTTCTTGCGGATATGCTTGTTAGTTGTAGGTCCATCTATCAGAATAGTCTCTATTTTATGAGACGGATTTGCCACCATGTGTGCTACAACACCATCCGTAATTGGTTGTTGGAAAATGTCTCGGTGCTGATTGTTCGCGCGTAAATAGTACGTTGTACCCGCTTGACCGACATACTGAGCTACTGAGCTTCGCAGTTTTTGCAGCTGATAAGATATACAGATCCGGCGGTTTTGCAATTCAGTGCAGCACAAATTTTATATTTCATGTTAGTTGCTGCGCTTTAAAATTCTGCTGTTTCTCGCATATCCGCGCAATTTTTGCATCGTTTGATCCTATATTTGTAGCTACGACACTCATTTGTCGTATTTTCTGTATCTATGTGTCTTATTAGGTTACCCAAGTCAGATGGAAGCTTGTATCGAACGCGTGGATATTTCCATTTCTCTCTCGCGTTTTCCGGTACATCTAATTTTATTTTGCTGAAATCCCGTGGAAGGTTGCGATATGCTGGGTTATAAGTTACACAGAAGTTCAGCTCATTCGGTTCTTCATTCGGTTCACCGTACTAACCTCTGTTTCGTTACTTGTATTCCAATCAAGCTTTTTATTTGTGTATTCTCCAGTCTTTTTTGTTAACTGCAATAACTCTTTCCTCGACTTACTCCATCCATACTGAATTTGTCTCTCAATTTGTTTTCTCGTATAGCCTCGCTCGATGAATTGCTCTTTCATTGTTTCGATGCACTGCATGAAGTCAGTTTTTTGAGAGCATATTTTTCTAATTCGATACACTTCGTTTCGAATTATGAGTCGTTTCATTGCAGAGGGATGTACACTCTTTGCGTGTACATATGATTTCATACCATCAAATTTGGAGTAGCTTTTGGTTTCCCATATGCCAAATTGCGATTTATATAACAGACAGTCGAGTAATGGAACTTCTTTATCATCTTGGTTGTCAAGTGTAAATTTCAACTCAGAGCATTTATTTAGAGACTCATATAACTTAATTAAGTCGGATGTGGAGTGTGACCATGCTATGAGGATATCGTCGACGTAGCGTACCCATTATGTTGGGTTTATAGGGTGGATGCAAGAAAATTGTTTTCGATCTAGGCTACGTAGAGGCCTGCGTATGTAGGACCTACGGGTGTCCCCATAGCTGTTCCCTTGAGTTGATGAAATAGCTTGTCCTTATAGCTGAATGTATTGCATGTTAGTACAACCTCCAGAAGTTCGCAAATGACATGTATCTGACTCTCGTCCCATCCCGCTGTTGTAAGAAGAGCTTTTATCGCTTCGATTCCCTTGTGCGTGTCGATGCTTGTAAATAGAGACTCTACGTCAAGGGTTGCCATATTGTTGCCTTTGATGTTGCTCTTTGATCTGTCAAGAATTCGTAGGAATTCTTCGGTGCTTCCAATATATGATGGCATGCTTCTAAGCACCGGGAACAACTCATTGTGTAGCCATTTTGAGAGTTTTTCGGTGGCTGTTCCTATGTTGGATATTATTGGGCGTTCACGCACCGGTCGTATAGCTTTGTGTACTTTTGGAAGCATATAGAACTTCCCAGGCTTTGGGCTATTAACTTTGAGTTGTTTCTAGATCGATGAATCTTTGAACCTTCGGTCAATTGTATCGCTTACCCTCTTGATTATAGCTTGGTGTTCGTCGTTTGTTATTTGTGTATAAGTATCAGACTCTAGGTGTCTGAGGGCTTCCGCGTCATGATCGATTGTATTCCAGACGACCACTTTATTACCTTTATCGGCATTACATATTTTGATCTCCTTGTTCTGTTTTAGTTGTTTGATTACATTCCAAAATAAGCTTTTTGTGTTAGAACACTCGTAGCTATTTGGCGGTATTGTAACATACAGCTTTATAACGTTCCGGTTGATCGAGTCGATTATCAGCTTTGGGTCAGCAGCATTAACGTCTTTCAACGATTCCACAGCTGCGTATTTAATCGACGTGATTAGTTCAGTACGCGGAAACTCTCGTGGAAAAGGAACGTAGTTTAAATCAAGTGAGATAGTTTCCAATGTTTCAGTCGACAATGGCGTGTTCGATAGATTCATAACATTAGAGTAATTGAGTGGTATTTTATTCGTTGTGTAGCACATTTTGTTTGGCTTATTGAATATGCGTAGATGTTTCAACGGTAGACCATTTAGCGTCGTAGTATGAATTTGTTTCCCACAGAGCTTGGATAATTTTATGCATTCCTGCTTAGTGTAACACTTGTATTCATAGTCATCAATTGAGGAAAGCTTCTGGTCAATGATGACCGGAAGCACTGATTATTAGTATGATCCATCTTGATCACATTTTGGCTCTCTGCTTGACTTTTGAAAAATCGCATTTTCTATAAATTGCTTAATTTTAGAGTCAAAAATATAGTAAACTTAAAAGTTGCTTATCAGATTATATTTATTTATATTAGAGGTTTTTATGATGCGGCATTGTGTCATTTTTTGTCATTTTAAAGAATTTGGCATTTGTATCATTAAGATTGCATCAAACATGCATGATAACAATAGTGATAGATTTTAATGGAATACGGCAATATGTTGAAAGCTGCGGTCGGGTAACTGGTCAACCCATAACGATCAGATTACTATATGTCACTTCTATAGTCAAAGATGAACGGAAGCACTCATCTGTAGTATGAGTCATCTCGATGACGTTTCGGCTGCCTGCTTAACTTTTGAAATCAAATCAGCTAACTGAGTCTACGTATTTAATATAATTATAAAATAAACAAAACATAATAATGATAAATCAAAATTTAATAATTAAATAATAAAATAAATAATTGTTTTAAGATGTTTTATAATTTAAATTAAGTTAAAATAAAAAATTGAAATTTAAAATAAACGCCATTTTCATGAATTGACTAATAAATAACAAACTATGTATCAGAATAAGGATTGGAGGTCATTAGGAGGAACTGATATGCTTTTATGTTTCGACCCCTAACTCCTCTACCCAACATAGCAGCGGGGCCAAATACATGCTAATGATGTATTTCCTCTGATAAAACTATCTAGTATCTTATTCTAATACAAAGTATATTATCCATCCATAAAATTTGCCACTTAAGAGTTTAAATTTATTCTTTATATTATTGTGTTGATTTATATATTTTATTATTTTCTGCTTGATGTTATTTTTATAGTAACCGAGTTAAAAATATGTATCTATTAAATTATTTAAATGATTTTGAAGAAAGCCAATATAATTACATATTGTTGCAATTCTTAAAATTTCATTATTTAATGTATTATATTTAATATTATATGGTATGCATGAATGCTGATGCGAAAAGGTTTCTTGTAAATTTAAATGTCATCTTTACGATATAAATTAATAGTAGTTTTAGTTAATGTTAATTTAATGTTCATATCTAGATATACACCTTCTTTATCATCAATATTGGTTTTGTTAAGAATAAGGCTTTCTGGATAAATTTGTTCACTAATTGAATAAAAATTATTAGAATTAAATACACATATATCATCAATGTATCGAAACATATTTCATATATTTATATAGTTTAGATTTAGTTTTTACACAGTTATGAACAAATTCATATTCTATAAAGCTTGAAAACAAGTCAGCTATAATTGGGCTAATATTACCACCCATTGGAACACCTTTTACTTGTCTAAATATAGATGTCCCTACTTTTAAATAATTTTGATTTATCAAAATATTTAAGGATTCTATTAATTCAATTTTATCCATATATTTATATTTACTTAATGGTTAATTTTTGTTAGATAGGCGTTATAATTATTATAACATATATATGTATATCTTTTTCCGAATATAAGATTAATTAATTTAACTAACGCTTCTTTAATATCTACTGAATCTAGATTTGTATAAAGCGTTCTAAACTCGTATGTATTTATATTTTGAAAATTTATTCCTTTTGTCTGTTCTAAAAATTCTTTTGTAGAATTAATACTGAAATAGTGTTTTATACCAGTATTAATTTCAATTACCTTACAATATTTTTTGAAACGCACTACATATGAACCTAGGTTTTATTGGATATTTATGTAATTTTGGATTCAAATATCATATAGGTATAGTTTTATCATCTAATTCAACCTTTATACCCTTTTTTCCATTATAGAACAGTGACTTGTAATAATTGTTTCTAAACTTAACTCACTACGTTCATATGTTGGATTTACATTTAAATCACTAGAATTAACCTCTTTCATTATATAATAATAAAGCGTTTTGCATATAAAGAATTGATCCACTCAATCTCGGTTTCTTACAGTCAAGCATCCAAAAGTTTGATCATCTGGTTATTAATGATGGTCAGCATTGCAAATTGTAGGATTTAAGAGCTAACGCCACCTACAATTTAAGCTAGATGTCGGAAATGCATTTTCACAATGTCACATAGGCAGCCGAAACGGCGTGTGATATTTCATCTTACTGACGATAGCTGCCGACTATTACATGACCGTCTAGGAGTGACGAGAGTTTGCAGACTGAAGAATATGCTCGATTCAAACACCTACCCAAACATATATATAATTAAATTCTCAATAAATTGATAAATAGGATTCATTATTTGATTGCAAATTTACAATAAACTAGTGAACTAGTAAAGTACAGAATAAACTGGACGTTTCGCTTTATTGCTTTATCAATCTACTGTGTATTTAAATATATCTTGCGAATGTAAAAGAAACTGACATAAAGTGAAAGATAAATATATTCCTTTTGAATTAAAACGTTTCGGCAACTAGACTTCGTTAGTCAACACTTAAATTATCAGGCTTATATCATAAACATGTACGACATCAGTACTGGAAGAATTTTCGCAATCTATGTAATTCCTATGTTTCTTCTTTTCGTCTCTTTTACTCTTGATATCAATCAAATTGAATAGATGATCGTATCGATTCAGCGTAGATCAGTCATTAACTGACCAATCTCAGTGATTAGTCCATCGATCAAAATCGTTTATATATAACCACTTTATCCGACTGACGATGACTGCTGGGTGGTTAGGAGCGTCTCGGAGTGATACATTATACTGATGGGGCTGATGATCGAAGTGCAGTTATTTAGCAGCACATATGGATTTAAAATCAATCGTAGCCAGCTTCGGCTCCTGGACCACAGTTTCAAGCGATTTTTCGCACTAATAATTTTAAAAAAACGTATTGCTTTCGGAATCCTGTAAGAGATTCAGTGCACTCGTAACCAACGGATACGCATTTGTGCATATAAAGAATAACTAGAAGGTTCACACACTCAACAAGCCAGAAAAAACGCTTTATGCCCCTGAGTTTAGTCTAGCATCGTGAGGAATTACTGGTGTCTTTATAGTTATCACAAAAGCAGTCGAAACGCACCTTAACTACTTCATCCGACTGACGATGACTGCTGTGTGGTTAGGAGCGTCTCGGAGTGATACATTAGACTGATGGAACTGATGATCGAAGTCAGGTTATTTAGCAGCACATATGGATTTAAAATCAATCGTAGTCCGTTTTGGCTCCTGGACCACAGTTTCAAGCGATTTTTCGCACTAATAATTTATAAAAAAACGTATTCCTTTCGGAATCCTGTGATAGATTCAGTGCCCCCGTAACCAACGGATACGCATTTGTGCCTTATATAAAGAATAACTAGAAGGTCCACACACGCAACAAGCCAGTAAAAATGCTTTATGCCCCTTAATTTAGTCTAGCATCGTGAGGAATTGCTGATGTCTTTTTAGTTATCACAAAAGCAGTCGAAACGCACCTTAACCACTTCATCGACTGACGATGACTGCTGGATTGTTAGGAGCGTCTCGGAGTGATACATTAGACTGATGGAGCTGATGACTGCTGTTGGGGACTCTGGTTTACGAATTCAGCCGTATATAACTTTAAAAGTAATCAAATTGTCTCCACAATTAGCAATACAGATTTATTGACGTTTCGGCCTTAGCCTTTTTCAATTGTAATCAGTTGATCTATACTTATAGCTTTTGAAAAAGTTATAAATATCGATCAACTGAAACGTCAATAAATCTGTATTGCTAATTGTTGAGCCAATTCGATTACTTTTAAAGTAAGTTATATATAAGAATTTGTTTTTGTCTTAGCATTCTTATTATTGCGATTAATTAATGCGTATTACAGTTATCAGCAACGTAATCATTAAAAAACAAAACATTATATTCATTTTTTATTTTCTATATATGAAAGCATTGTTATACTACTTTTCTTCGATTCATAGAAGAACGTTGGATCCAAATTGTTGAAACATAGAATACCGCGCTTGCTCCTACACATACAAGATGCAGACAAATGCCGATTGTCAATACCCAACTATTATTGATTAATTTTGATATCATTGCTGAGCAGGTTAAGTTGTGATCATTACAATGTATGATTGATATTTTTTGATGACTACGTGGTTCGACATTTAAATCTGATTGATTGAATTTAGCGCAACATTTTAGTGCTATCTTAATGCCAAAACTGAAAAGTGTGTTCCTTTGATTTAATCCTTGATTGATTTTCAGTATTATTCTAGGTTGATTATCCCCTCTGCTCACATTACTCATGTCGCCACTGTTTTCAATAAATGAACCATTTTCTTTAGAAATATTTCCTATCATTAAAGCTTGTGAATGACGATGGACTGGAAACAGATGTAAATTTCTGTAGCTTTTGTGATTATTAACATGATGATAGAAGGATAAAATTATTACAAGCAAAGTCATGCTGAAAATTATCTGGAGAGATACACATATACATCTGAATTTAAGAGTTTTCCTAAACTTCGACAAGTTATCAATATGTTTACATACCGTTGCTACAATCCAAATTGAATAGGCATGGGATATTACGGAATATATCGAAATCAAAATCAAAGATACTTCTAAAGCAATTTTCCCTTTAGACTCGATTGCACGATAATACCACCAATACGCAAGTGATCTACATCCTGCATGTAATCCAAATGGCCATACCATAAGTACGACACAATTACAAAGTACACAAATGAGTTGAATCAATAGCCTTGTTTTATAAATAACTGCCATTTACGATTAGCAATAAAGTATCTCAATTCCTTTATCAAATATGAACAATTATTGTACCTTACTCGATTTCGATTGCGATTTCGATACGAGATTTTGATAATGAACAAAACACCGCGAAAATATTAACGTAATACAAAAATATCGATACGTGTTTGAGTTATTTCCCAAAGGTTTAGTTGCCATTAGCAACAACTTCAATTTGTGCAAATTTCGTGTAAATATCTTATCAATTGAACTATCTGAGTATTTCAGTAGAATCGATAAAATGCGAAAGCGAGATAAATTTAATGAATTTATTAAAATTGTATTTAGCTCTTTTAAACAACAATTGCAGACAACAATTGAAAAATGAATATCCGAATTTCTAACGGGGTTCAGCCCCTTTCTGATCTATTCGCATTATTCTAATGTTTTCAACAAACTGATGCAAATGTTCAGTCGTTAGTGTTTCTACTATTTAAATTCAAAAATAGCCACAACAAAATATATACATTAATCAGATAACTGAGTCTACGTATTTTATACTATATATAAAACAAAAATGAATAATAAATAATTATATATGATTTTATACAACTTTTATTTATATCAAGTTAAAATAAAAGATTGAAATTTAAAATAAACGTCATTTTTATGAATTGACTAATAAATAACAGATGTTGTATCAGAATAAGAATTAGAGGTCATTAGGAGGAACAACTGCTATGTAATCATGTTTCGGCCCCTATTCCTCGACTCAACATAGCAGCGGGGCCAAACACGTGCTAATGACGTATTTTCTCTGATAAAGTTTGAATATATAGTATCTTATTCTAATACAAGATATATTTATTATACATCCATAAAAATTTTCCGCTCTAGAGTTTAAATTTATTTTTAGCAATATTTTGTTTATTTATATATTGTAAATTTAATATTTTAATAATATTTTGTTGATTTATACTCCAATATAAGAAATGAAATTAAACTTTCTTGAAAAAGCAGAAAAATAATAGTCCTATTAATAATATATAGTTTCAGTATTTCTGACAGAGGTCATATTACCGGAAAAACAAAGTCCATAAGTCAATATTAACTTGTCAGTAGAACAAATCATATCAGACACAATACAAGGAATTAAAGGTAACTCTGTATAATTTAATAACTTTAATATCGTGACCCAAAATCATACATTTTAAGTTCGATATTAAAAGGGGACACAATTTGATATCATAAACATTTGAGAACCAAGAAAATGTGAAAAGGTTATGAGAACATCATATGAATTGGATAAAATTAACAAATAACGAAATAATCTTCAAATATGTGAAATTAAAGGGATATATAGTAAAAATATCATTTAACAATTACAAAACTAAAGATAATTATATTCAGGATATGAGAAATGTAAAAGGAATAAGACTATATGATTGTTCGATAAGATCTATAAGAATGATAAAGTAAATACCACGGTATGTATCAAAAACGGAAATCGAGGTATCGAGTAAAAATACGGATACCATATTACGAGAGAATGTAAAGACGGAGTTTGATTATATAGCAGTTATAATTATCGGTTTTAAAGAAGATATGGCTTCACTAATGTAGATATAATTGTCGTGTTCAAACTCGTCTTCTTCTTATTGCTTTCCGCCTTGTAATTTTCCATACCCCTTCATTTCTCAACCTTCCTTTCCTCGACAATTCTCGTCTTGTTTACTGTTCTTTGCTAGCGTGAAGCTGGTACGCATTTGCCACTAAATAAATTATTATATTTTTTATATAAACGGTTTAGGCGGTCAAGAAATCAAAATCGTTAGTTTCGAAGACGGATCTTCTGAATGGATCACGATTAGCATCAGTCCTACAACACCGATTATGTTTTACATATCCGATCTAATTAGCAATCCCTACTATAAACAAGCACCGATGTTTCCAAAATATACAAATAGGGTATTTAAGTTAAAGAAAATATCATGAACAGCAAAATATAATAAAAATAAATAAGAAATCAAATGTCTAGAGAACTCAATAAAAAATATTCAATGAAATTCAAAGTTAAAAAGCTGAAGAAAGAAGCGGCATATACAAAGGCATGGTGGAAAATAATAAAAAGCGAGAGATTCCAACGCTGGATGTCGAGGCCAAAATCATGGCCTCGACATCGACAATTACGAAAAAGGATGAAAGCATGGTGAAAAAATATTAGAATATCATACAAAGAATTTCGATAACAAAAAATCAGAAATCCGTCCATCGGTAGCAAGTTGGAGCAGTGAACTTCATGATAGAGGCCAAACAGCTAGACGACTTACTGGCAGCCTGGCCAAAATCCCCAAAACCTCATCCAATGGAATTTCGGCCGCAGCAGCTTTAAAATTGTTAAACCATTAAATAGAAGGATAATAGCGAATCTTATGCTTATATAACACCATAAGTATTTGAATGAAATAGGTATGGAAGAGATTATTATGTTACTAAATACGTCCAAAGTAGAAAGCCCTAAGAATGTACGCCCCATTCCTATTTCAAACAGCTTGCTTATGATATTGGAACGTGTTATTGCAAGAAATATTGTGAATTTCTTTTACTTTTGTAAAATGTTTTTTATAACTTGAACATAATCAATAACTGTGATCAATTTATCAAAAAACTGACTATTACACGATAATAGTCTGTTTGCTAATAACAGTTTCAGTTTTCAAAAGAATAAAAGCTCGATGATGACGGTAAATTACATACAAAATTGTATATTAAAGAACATACTAGCTAAAATGGTGTACTCCTTGGACTTTACTTCGGCATTCGATACAATCAAACACGAAAAATTTAGGAAGAAATGAAGATAAATATTCCTAGATGTCTCATGTTCAGAACGTTTTGGGCTATACGATTAAGATCGGCAAAAGTAGATATGAATGTGATAAAAATTGTAAAGAAAAAATTACCAGTGTTCCCACTATTCATGAGCACGTAAGTACTCATGATTTTAATTTTAGATCTTTTAAATGTAACAGAAAAAATTGTATAGTTTGTGATGTTATAAATAATAATTGTATTGTAAGTAATACGACAAACAAATGTTTTTATTAAATATTAATAATAATTGTAACTGCAATACCGCAGGTGTAGTGTATCTAATACAATGCACATGTGGACTACAAGATATAGGGAAAAATATCGATTGTTAAAACTAGGTTTTTGCAACACATAATATACAGCATAATAGTCAAACTATATTTTATAAGCATATGAGATCAATAGGACATGATATTATAAAATGTAAGTTATTTATTTTAGAACATATTATCGAAGAAAACATTTCAATATTAAATCAAAAACTATTAGAAAAAGAAGACTTGGATTAAAACGCTTAATTCTATGTACCCATTAGGATTGAATGACGTGGTACAAGGAATTGGCAGAAGTAGTATAATACATAATAAACAACTCTATTATAATAATCCGGTTAAACGCAAACCAAGAAGTCATGGTGATAAAAGGAATAGGAAAAATAGAGTTAAAAATATTAAAAAAGATATGTATATAAATGAACAATTAGAAATATTAAAACAACTTTTAAGTGATAATAAGCTAAAAGATCTTTATGTAAATATAAGAAGTTTTTCTAAAGATATCATATGTTCAATAAATCAAAAATTAATTAACGACTATGATAGGCTAAGTTGTATAATAGACAGTTATTGTAATACAAAATACTATAATCATACAATAAATGTAAATAATAACAATAGAAAATATACATTAACCATAAACTTCATTAATAAATGTATAGATAACATAAATATAGCCGGACTTTTAAATAATTCTAAAAGTAAAGAAATAATAGGGTCAGATTTAAGTAAATATACTCCTAAAATAAGGTATAAACTCCTACCACCATTAGGACGAAAAATTTGTTATTATAATAAAGAATTAAAATCAATATATAACAATAATATTAGAAACATAATGGAAACATAATGCAATTGTAAAAGTCTTAGTTTTGATAAAATAAATGAACATATATGTACCCATAATCTAGAATTAAATGAAAATTGTGAATTAAGAAAGCTGATATCAAAAGGGTATAAATATAGATTAAATAATAACAACGACAAAAATAAAATTTACAATTCGTTATATAATAACTTAAATGATTACTTTAGTAAGCTGATTAATAGTGAAAGCTCGAATATATCTAAGATAAAAATTTGGAAAGATTATATATTTGATAAAATTAAAAATAAAATGAAAATAACAAACAATTATAAAAGAAAAGATAAAATTAATAAAGATATGTATAAAGAACTTACTAATTTAAAGGATAACTATATAATAACAACTATTGATAAAGCTAGTAAAAACTTTGTCTTCATTTGCAAAAAGCTTTGTTATGATATACTAATGAAAGAGGTTAATTCTAATGATTTAAATGTAAATCCAACATATGAACGTAGTGAGTTGAGTTTAGAAACAATTATTACAAGTCACTGTTCTATAATGGATAAAAAGGTATAAAGGTTGAATTAGATAATAAAACTATACCTATATTATATTGGAATCCAAAATTACATAAAAATCCAATAAAACCTAGGTTCATATGTAGTGCGTTTAAATGTACATTAAAACAACTTTCTGTCTATATGAATAAAATACTTAAAGTAATTAAAGCACATTTTAAAAAATATTGCAAGGTAATCGAAATTAATACTGATATAAAACACTATTTCAGTATTAATTCTACAAAAGAATTTTTAGAACATACAAAAGGAATAAATTTTCAAAATATAAATAAATACGATTTTAGTACTCTTTATACAAATCTAGGTTTAGTAGATATAGTAAAATTAATAATTCTTATATTCGGAAAAATATATACATATATATGTTATAATAACTATAAGGCCTATCTAACAAGAAACATATTTTTACATGAGCATTCATGCATACCATATAATATAAAATATAATACATTAAATAATGACATTTTAAGAATTGCAACAATATGTAATGATATTTGCTTTCTTCAAAATCATTTAAATAATTTAATAGAGGCATATTTTAAACTAGGTTACTATAAAAATAACATCAAGCAGAAAATAGTAAAATATATAAATCAACACAATAATATAAAGAATAAATTTAAACTCTTAAGTGGCAAATTTTTATGGATGGATAATAAATAATATACTTTGTATTAGAATAAGATACTAGATAGTTTTATCAGAGGAAATACATCTTTAACACGTATTTGGCCCCGCTGCTATGTTGGGTAGAGGAGATAGGGGCCGAAATCTGATAGCATAGCAGTTCCTCCTGATGACCTCTAATTCTTATTCTGATACAACGTATGTTATTTATTAGTCAATTCATAAAAATGACGTTTATTTTAAATTTTATTTTTTATTTTTTCTTAATTTAAATTATAAAAAATCTTAAAACAATTATTAATTTTATTATTTAATTATTAAATTTTGATTTAGCATTATTATGTTTTGTTTATTTTATAATTATATAACAATACGTAGACTCAGTTAGCTGATTTGAATTGTCCATATTGCTTAACATTTTAATAGTGAAATTACTGAAAAGCATGATATGTAACAAAATGGATAGTTGCGTGTTTGCAGATAATATAACACTTATCTTCAATATATACAAATTTTGAGAATTTATTACCACAATTATAAAAATAATATAAGCAAGAGCGAGAGAAATAGGTTTACATTTGAATCGAACGAAAACCAAACTTTTGCCAATTCTCCAAAATCCATCATCCTTTCCCTACAACGCATCGCCAACTCCGCCGTTCGAGTGCTTCTAAGTCTCCGACACTTCGGCCACACATCCACATATCTTGCACAACTCTACTGGCCCACCATCAACATCCGAATCCAACTGCGCCTTCTCGTCACGTTTCGTATCATCGCTATCGGCTCCCCATCGTTCATAAACTCCTTTATTTGACGACCTCGCCCCACCTCTCTATCGCTGCGTTCCCGTCATTCCCTCTTACTCCACGTTTCTAATTATTCTAACAACTACGGCCTACAATCCTTTCTAATCGCCGCTATCCTCGCTTGGAATCAGCTCACTCTCGACGTTCGCCGCGCTCCCTTATTTATCCCATTCAAATACCTACCCTCCCACCTTCTCGACACATGCTTTAGACTTTTGTTTTTTCTTCGTGGTCATTAAAGCGTGCGCCATCACGCAACTGCCACGTAAAAATCCAAGAAAAAATCTAAGAGATAAAGATATAGAATCAATTCAATTTGTTGATAATCAATTCAATTATCAGCTACGACTGACACCAACTATGCTTAACTGCAAGTACAGTGCTCGACACACGACTGCAGCGTATGGACAGCTATTGCCTGCGAAAACAGTAAGTCTAAAAAAGACTTCATATGTTGATTTTGTGCCAACAAACTAATCCGCAACTACTCCGATAAGCACATATTTACATCCATCACATTCACTAAAACTACCCACGTCCGTTCCAATGTATTTTATCCACCCACTGATCCTGTCACCATATACACTTCTCATCCCATGATATCTACACTGGCCGAACCCCCGTCCCTACGGTCTCGTATCTCAATAAGCTGCATCCATCAATCAAAATCACCTCCACTAACATCCACAATCCTTCCACTTATAACCTATCCTCACATCGCTTACCACCCTCTATATTATCTTTATCTTCTATGTCTCCCGCCGTTAAACCTACTCACTCCATATCCTCAACTGACAGTTTTCCTATCTAGATCTCATCCACTCACGTCACTCGTCCTCCTTTATTGAAACGCTTTCCTTCTCACGATCGTTGCGTCATCATCAATAATATCACTCCTTTCACCTCCTTATCTCAACAAGCACGTTCGACCACGATGTTTCCGCCTTCAGATCCATCCTCTCGTATCTTGTTCCTGCGGATAAACCATCATTTTTTAACGACATCTCTCCTGTCGCATTCAACCGCCTGAAAAATCTCAATATAATCATTCTCAGCCCCCTCCGTAAACTTGTTTTAAGCATCGCTTTCGCGCGTCCTTTGTCCTCTCCCAACGATTTAAACTCATGTCATCTTCAATCACTCGAATTTTCCCCCGATCGTACCCCTTCTGAAATCGCTCAACTCTCTGCCCGCATCGAAACACGTCGTCGTGAGGAAAACAGCGAAACATCTCTTTCTATCCGAAACATTGACGAAAATTTCAAATTGTCCACACCCGCCCCAAAATTCTATGGAGCTCCATCTCTCATGTGTCTTCTCCGCGAGCTTCTATCATCACGACATACGATTTTCGCCTCGGCATCCTCAACACTAGATCTATTATTTATAAGTCCGATCTCATCATCAACCTATTCACCAAGCAATCAATCGATCTCTTCTGCCTCAATAAATCCTGGACCTCAGATTCCGACGACCTCTCCATTCGTCGTCTGCTCTCTGCCTGTTGCTCACCAGTCGAATCCGCCCTCTCCCTCAGCTCACCCCCTTCCCTCTCCCTCAGCTCACCCCCTTCTAAATTCTCTAATTATGGCGGCATGATTATAGAATTGTACATGGCGGTACACGCGTATCTTCGTAAAATCATTTCCCCTTTTGTCCTCGCTCTTTTGAGCAAGGACTAAATGGAATGGATCTCACCATTGTATACCGTCCTGGTTCATCAGCTCCTACCTCATTATAATTTACCGAACTCGCTGACCTTGTTTCTCATTGTTCTTTGCCCTCCATTCCTTCACTAATTTTTGGCGACTTAAACATCCCCCTCGACCGCCTCTCTTCCACCGAGTCCATCCAGTTCATCAACATTCTATCCAACTATAACTACAAACCCATCTCCACTACCCCCACACATATCCTTGGCGGGGCACTCAACATCATTGCTGTCCCCGATCGTTTTGCTGCCTACACCTCACTTTTCATCTCCGATTCTGGTCTATCTTCTTTAGACTTATAGTTGTTGCAGGCGATTGTTGTCCATGCGCCGCAATCGTGTGTCGAACACTGTACTTGTAGTTGAGCACAGTTTGTGTCGGTCGTAGCTGTTTTCTTACGTCCTCCTATTATCGTTCTTGTTGTGTAAGCTGTTAAATTTGCTACTGCAACTGATTGAATTGGTAGCTATAACCAAAAAACTTTTAACTAGTCGTCGGTATCGGAGTGCCAGGATTCGGTGAGGCTGAAGAGATTGATGGATTGCTTGGTGAATAGGTTAAGGGATATCGAATTTATGTATAATAGATCGGATTTATGGAGAATATTATGACTTAATAAACTGAATCACTGTCATTAACGAGTGCTTTTACAATACAGCTGTACAATACATTTAATGCATTAATATTTCTGGAGCATTACTAACTTATTATTAACATACTACTCATTTACCGCGTTAAAAAATGCAATCTCTCGTTATAAGAGATTGATAGTCCGCGATCATGAACAATGCTACATTCCCACAGTGATATAAATATCACTGTAATAAATATTTATCACTGATATAAATATCATGTGGATTGGGAGTCACTTGTTTTTAAAATTTTAAGATTTAACGGAACAATTCGTTAGCACAACGCTGAATTTATAGGTTGACGGAAATATTGAGCATGTTCACGGAAATGACTGAATATGGATCATATTATCGGATGTACACCGGTGTGTTTATACACATGAGTTGATACGGATCTCAGAGAGTCGACAAGTCAAAATACACGAGGGAATCAATATGAACATTCGATTTCCGGTTACTTATACACATTTTTATATACTTATATATTACGGGAAAAAACGGACATAAGTGGGTATTGGAAACAGTCACTGTTCATCAGCTATTAAATTCCTAATTGGCTTATGCTTATTGATATTCATATGTAGGGTTCAGATTTTAAAAGTGTTTAGGGATCCTGTACCACAGTTTAGAAGAATCATCGCAAGAATGATTATTACAAGACTACCTTCAAGTCTACAGGCGATCACGAAAGTGATTCGGAAGTATATTATTGAAATATTATTAAAGCTTGCCCCGAATTGCGGTGCAATACAGCATTATATTCGTTAATAATAAGTAAACGAGGAAAACAGACATAACAGTATAAATACTGTTAATATTGTCAGTATATATTTCTGATAATTACACAAATTATTAATAGCATCTTGAAATAGACTTCCGGAGGCTGTTTATGAAGAATTGTAATTCAATATATTTAAATATATATTGATTCTCAGAATGAACATGACGCGGCGGTTTCAATATTTCCTTCACTTATATATAATTACAATTCTTCATAAACAGCATCCGGAGGTCTATTCCAGGATGCTATTAATAATCTGTGTAATTATCAGTTAATTAATCCAAAAAACAAAAACTTCTAATTTATTGAAACAACGCGTTTCGAAAAATTTCTTCTTCAGGTGATTCCACTTTTTTAATTGATGATTTATTAAAGTAAAAAATAAATGCTTTATATACATATTTCTTCTTTTATCCTCCTTTTTCTTCTTGACTCCAACCAAATATGGGGTCCCAATCTAGCTTCCTTTTTATTCTTTTCTACAGGCTTCGATTGAGACACTTGTCCGGTATTAGAAATACTTGAGGGTCAAGCGCATATAAAGAACTAATTAAACTAATTAATCCACACACTTTCAAAAAAAACAAAAAATAAAAATTATTCAAAAGACATAATTCTTCTAATGTAAAATAAAACATATTTACTTTTTAATTTATTTTTAATCTCTATTTCATTCAAGAAAAAAATATTTATTAAGATGCACAGTTGTTTTAAAAATAGATATTATTGTTCTGGAACGCGATTGTTTGAGTAAACGTACAATCCGCTCAATACAAACGCATTGAGCACGAATACACATCTACCCAAACTAACATTTAATCGTCTCGCTCTCTCAAACATACGTAGTCCTTTTCGAACTAATTTAAAACACTTAGCCATATCTGACCGATGATGTAAACATGGGTCGAAGACGGATCCCAGAATGTGCACACGACGCTTTCGATTCCCTGGAAGAGAATCAAAGAGACGAGTGTGCTTTCCAGGACGCCGAAATCTGTAATGAATAAAGTTGCTCTTTGTTGGGTTTAAAGACAAACCTAACTTCGCTGAGCGATGAGCAACTATACCCATTACAGACTTCATACCCCCTTCGAACCTTGCATCCGACAGAGTGTTTACTTTAAATGCGATCGAGATGTCGTCCGCATAAATGATGGCGTGGGTGTTCCTATCCAAAAGACCCTCCAGAACTCCCCTCGTCAATATCATATTAATGATAGGAGACAAAGGAGAGCCCTGGATAAGTCCTTTGTTGAGATGATAGTAATTACCCGCGTCATCATCCAAGTAAAAAAGTTCCTGCTTTCAAAATACCTAGGACACGACGCAACATATTACTCAGTATGCCATCATTAGTCAACGTTGTAATTATTGCGTCATGTCCCAGGTTGTCGAAGGCTGCCGACACATCCAACGAATAGAGGACTGCAGGTCGACTGTCGCTGATGAGAAAGCTCTGCATGGACTTTAATGCCTTAACAGTTCCCCTTCCTCTACGAAAACCGTGAATGTGGTCTCCCAACATATCACGATCCTCGTAGAATCGGGAAAGGTTTCTAGCAAGAGCCTTCTCATATACCATAACAATATTATTTGATATTGTTATGGGTCTTGTGTCTTTAGCATTCGACACCCATCTTCCCTTCGCAAGAAACATCACTCTTCCGACTGCAATATCGCATCAAGCTCCTAGAGGTTCCTCTACCATCTTGGCAGCGATATCAGTCCGAATTTTATCGACGATCAATTTGGTGCAGCAGAACATGCCGAAGCTCCGTTAGATGAAATCTTCGGCACGACTGGCCACGCACACAAAATGTGGTCGACAGTGATGTCCTCTTGTGAAGTGTCGATGGTCGAGAGCAAGAGTTCCATCCGACAGCGATGAGACGAAAAGTTCGAGAAGGCGAAGTTGTATGGGGATGTGGATGGTGGGCCAAGATAGTGGGGCAAGATATGTGGATGTGTGGTCAAAGCGACGAAGTTATAGTTATATTAGTTATAATATTAGTTATATTCTAGCAATTAGACAATTAAATTTTGCTTAGTTAAGATACATTAACGGCATCAACAACCATGCTTACTCAACCCTATCAAATTCTTTGAATGATGGGTCGTGTTCAAGCCATAAATTATGTCGCATTGACACACCTTTCTCATTAAATAGTTTTTCAACTTGGATAGCTCCATATAGTTTCGCGTAGTTATGTGGTGTCAATTGTTCCAAATCTACACGATTTATATCATCTCCCGATAAAATTAGAAACTCAAATATTTCTGCATAATCTCCCATTGTTGCAAGGTGTATCGCAGCTTGATCATCTGTATTCTGTATTTGATAGCTTGCATTATATTCAATCAGAAGTCGAACCTGCCGAATACTACCCATACGAGCAGCCAAATATAAAAGCGTACTGTGGGTATCTTCATTGTAGCATACATTTGGATTTAGTCCATATTGTAATATGTACTCGAGAATATCTATATTTTCGCTCAAGATTACACTTCTAATTGGACTATTGCCTGACGAATCCACGCTATTAGGACTTCCACCGTGAGCAGTGAGCATTACCACCTTCTCAAAATCTTTAGAACCTATAGAAAGCATCAGTGGGGTAACTTTATCTGAATTGTTTAATTCTACATCGCTGGTATTTGTGAGACGAAATTTAAGAACTTTCGAATTTCTTAGTAGTCCAAAGGTGAAAACTTTACAACGATATGCTACGAATTCATTAAGAATGTTGCTTCCAAGTTGAGGATCTGTTTCAATTATTCTAAGCACTCGTTGTAAAATAACTGTGCTTGAAGATTTAGAACTTTCCAATAAATGAAATTAATCAAATGTCCATTTAAACATTTTCTAAAAGTGTTCTCCGATACTCCGTCATTTGTTAAATAATATCATTTCTTAACACTTTATTATTTTGGCCGTAAAGGGAATAGCGATTTTCCATAATTTCATTAACTCGAATAAGCAAATTTACCGACTCCTCCTTAATTGTTGGTAATTGCAGAAACGACAAAGAAGCATTATTCAGTTGATTAGTTGTGAAATGATTTGCCGATGGTCGTCGCGGAGACATGAGTCGCGGGACAGGCATAGCAAACTCGAAATAGTCGTCGTTGACGTCGAGAGGTGTCCGAATATCGGATTCATGAACTACCTCAACTGTCTGGGTCGTGGGCAGTGTACGGTCACACATAGAAAAGAGTCGCGGTGAAGGGTCGTCACAATATCTAAGACTTTTCTCTAGTATGGGTTGGCCCATTTCGTCGAGAATTTTGAGGATCGCTTTAGCATTCCCCTCATTAGTGCGACGGACACGCGCTGAAATAGCTGACCCGGTGTCCTGCAATACGGAGTACAGTTTCTGCATGATATATAACGAGCAAAAGACGAATTAGCTTTTCGCCTTGGAAGTTTCATCCTCCGTAAGTATCAACAACTGCTGATGCAAAACTGTATTTACTATCCTCTAATTTGCGTTTATATTTCCTTTCCTTGACACATGGTGTACTTGCTTGCGGCATAGCCCAGGATCTCAGAAGACATGGAAATATAAGTATTTTGTTGGAGGTTGGTCACATCAAAATCAACTGCTAAAGGATGGTTCTTGTAAAACAGAATGTCCACCGGTCTCTCCCGTAAACCAAGAACTAGGTTGGGTATTTAACTATTTTAATGTTCTTCCTTTCTTATTCCATATTTTTCAATTTGATTAATCAACAAGACTGCTGGCTGTGTATATGAAATAAGATTGGAAGAATGCTACTGTATGGTTAAGTAGAGTTCAATAAAAATTATTTTAATATTCTCACATATTAATAATGAACACATTTAAATTCTTTAAAATTTAAAATACAATTATTCTCTTTATTTTAAGTTACAACATTAATCACCTAAGCAATATCGCAAATAAGTATGGGGGCTTAGTATAAGTGAAAAATAGGTAACGCTTAAATTAAAAACGGTGAAGACAGTGAGAACAAATACGGAACATTTTCTTTTCAAATTGAAACATACACAAACATGCAAACAAATATTATTAACATCGATCTGTTTCTCAAGTGCATGATCGTTGATCATAACAACTTAATTATGATTGCTATGGCAATGTGTTACACATAATCATACCAGATGACCCTTCTTCATCAGTCGCTTTCTCTTCTTTTGTTGCTTAGCATCTTTGCGTTTACTTATATTAACTTTGCGTTTTTCTTCGCTGACTTTCCGTTTCTTGGCAACCTCTTGTTTCCGCTTAGACCATTCTTTCTTTGACCGTTTCTTCTTTACTTCTTTAGATTTTAAAAGCTTTTTTAGATTTTCGCTCGGTACAACACTTTCACCTGATGCCTTCTTTTGTGCAATCAGCCATTTACCACTATCTGTTTTTGCTTCATCACTGCGGGCAAACTCCAGTGCTTGAATAATTTTAACTTTTGACTTTTTCCCACCTTTCTCTTTCGATTCATTGCTATGGCCACTACCCAAATTAAGTCGATTAAAATTAAAGTTAGATCCTTTAGCAGACACGCTTTCAACGACATCGTCGCTTTGTTCGTTGTGACCATTTTCATTTTCATTCTTCATGTGTTTTTTTAGAACATGTTTCTTCTGTTTTAGCCGATTGATTTTATTAAGAGCAATCGGAGTTTTGAAGAGTGCAGGACCACCATTTTTATTACTGTTCGTCATCTTTTTTGGATTACGTTGTTTAACAGCCTTACCACACTTTCTTGTCGTCGATATTTGAGACAATTTATCGTGTAATTTGTTAATCAGTTCACTTCCGGCAGTCTCGCGATCATTCTTCCTACCCTTTGACTTGGTTTGTTTATTTTCCATATGTTGTTTGCTCCCTTTACTTTGCTGATTGTTGAGTAACGATCCCAGATCTTTATATATTTCAGAGGTAGGTAAATCACATTGAGCGATGTTCTTGCGTTTTCGCCTTCGATTTATACCTTGGTTTTGTTTCATCAGTTCATTCCACTGTAACCGATCATCAGCACTAACAACCAAGGAGCTATCAATCGAATCAAGTATGTCCAAGGCAAGCTTTTCTGCTTTTATATACTGCTCAATTAGTGTGCGCTTACTAGGCTCATTCGATGATAAACAGACAGTTTTATCGGTTGTCATTTCTCTAAAATTACTATATAACAAATTCCGTAATATACATATTACAATTAGACTACTATTAAAATATTAATTGAAACTATATAATTTTTGAAATCAATATCAGTAAATAGAGTAGTCAGTATGTATTCCAATTAAATACACAAGACTACATATGAGATGAATCAAGATTGTATTTGAAATTTTTTATTAAAATCGATGTATCTGATCTCACACATTACGAAACTCTACTCCATGCTTCCGTGACATGTTACTCATAAGCATTTAAGCGAGACGATCGTGATATGTTTAATTCGTGGTTTAAAAAAATCATACTTTCCGGCAGCTTTGAGCATTCAGACGAAAGCTGGATGCGGATCCGTCATTTACAGAAAGGCGTTATAATTATATCAATATGTTGTGAAACAACTTTTATTTTATTTTATTTTTGATCTTAGTGATTCAACTGTTTGTTCAAAAGTAGTCTGCTGTTAATAATTTTTTATTTTTGAATAACTTATAAATGATAGTTTCCGTAAATATTCTGGATTAATTATGAAATTCACATTGCTTTTTACATAGTAACGCTATTATAAATAAGTGAGATGATTCTTTCAGCTTTATTATTGAAAACTCAGTGAGTCAATAACTTTGGATGTATCGTAATCCATGTTAAGGAATGAAATTTATTACTGCTAGCAATACGGTTTCGTTTTTATGGATTATTTATGCAGTTTTTGTGAGAATGTAGAAACAAAAATATATTTGTTGATAACCCTGTTTTCGTAATGGATAATGGGAAGTTCCATTACTCGAAGGTTTAAAAGACCTTTGTGAGGATTGCAATATAGCAATTCTGTATTCACCTGCATTTCGGCTGACCTTAACCCAATCAAAAATGGCTTTGTAGCACTAAAAACAAAGTTGAATTCAATCAGGCCTCGTTCTGTTCTCATTATCCTTGAAGAAGAGCATTAAACAATTGATCGATTCAATTGAAAACAGTCCGTAATCCTATTATCGTGCATTCGAAAATAGAGTAAACTGTTTTTAATCTGGAATAATTTTTTTAATTAAAAAATTTAATAATTTAAAAAATTTTTAATAATTTTTTGCTCTTAGAGCTTCAAAATCACATATTTTTAGATATTGTTTTTGTACAATTTACACAATAAATAGTTATTTATGCAATTATTATATTTAGTTATGAAATCAAAATAAATTTTTGAAATTATAATTAATTATACTTATGAAATCAAAATATTTATTTTTAAAATTAAAATTATTTATAAATCGAAATATCAATGAAATTAAAAGATTTATTTATGGATTAAAAATAGTTATAAAATCTCCTGCAAGCGAATTCGGATCCTAAATGTATTTTTTCATTCGTATTATATAAGTAATTGGATAGAGAAAATTCGTTTCCAATCCGAATTATTACAAGAAGGCGAGGAAACAGGAAGATTTATTTAATTACAAAAATCCAATATTTCGACGGCACTACGGCACGTCATCTTCAGGGTTGTAATTAGCTAGTTATCAAAGAATTTGTCAAACTAGATTTTGTTAAACTTGAATTTTTGTAATCAAATAAATATTTCTGTTTCAACCCGCCTTCTTGTAGAAATTGTATATTCGTGTTTGGTAACATTATTTTACCACGTATCTGCATTTGTGTTTAATTATAGAATATTTTATTTGAATGACTAAAAATATAGTATTTGTACTAAATGTTTTAGTTCTATTGTGTGACTATAATGAAGGTTTTAGTCACCCAATACACTAGGCGGACGATGAACATAATCAAGTATGTAAATGCAACATGTCAAACACTTCACACAATAAATGCAATTAACAGATTCATCATGTAATGAGTTCAGTTAAATAAACCTATTATAATTTGTGATTTCATTCACAGCAATACTCATCCGTGTTTTCTCGGTTGCCTATCCGCCTAACCAACAATACATACCAACTAATACTCAAGGCTTCACCATTTATTCCTTCATCAACTATTTGTCGGCAATCACGATTACTTAAGCAAGTAAATGGAATCAATTAGTCAACTTGTTTACCGAGCATGACATAAAGCAATTTCTATTGCTTTATTCTAAAATGTCTCGTATCCCATCGTTGCTGGTGACCATCAAAATTCTGGGCGCTTCCGAAATGCACAAAAATGTAATAGGTCCAAACTAATCTGAACGTGCTAATTCAGTTTCAGCATCTTGCACATTCACTAAACTTATAGTTTCGTATTATAATAACACGTATGCTTTCCGAAGAACACAAGACAAATTTGATAAGACCATAATTTGGGATTCATAAACATGTAATATCTTCTGAACATTGGATATGCATATTTCACTTTTGTCTTATAAAGTGATCAAGTGATTTCGGACTTGAAAATTTGTTAAAGCACATTCTCTATACTCCTTCACAAGTATAGTTGGGGTCATTTTGTTCTCTGATCGAGATGCTATCGTCGTCAA
The DNA here is from genome assembly GCA_012934845.2 of Pomphorhynchus laevis. Taxonomy (NCBI): domain Eukaryota; kingdom Metazoa; phylum Acanthocephala; class Palaeacanthocephala; order Echinorhynchida; family Pomphorhynchidae; genus Pomphorhynchus; species Pomphorhynchus laevis. The sequence goes on along the minus strand of WNNJ02001223.1, from coordinate 8,066 downwards.
TAGATGTAAGTGTTAATGAGCGTGTCCTACTGTTATATGGTTTTTTAACAAAATTTAAAAAAAATAGTGTTCCATATGTAAGAAAATGCTTAAATAGTGTGTGATTGAGTTTGATAGTTGATGTTTTATTGTCAAGCAATATGTGCTCATACGTTATATATGGCTCTTGTATATATCTATAACACTAATGTGAGATTATTGGAATCGGTACTGATGATCATTTGATGGATTCTTTCATTTGCAAATTTTGCTAAATCACACAAGGTAATTTCGCAGCAGAAACCAGCTACGGTATCATTTCTTGGGGTTCGTTGATTTGATTATTTCAATTTGAATTCGTAATAAAAACTATTAATTCGATAATTTCAACATAAAATCGTCCTCTAATCGAATTAGTGCAGGATAAATCATCAATGAATTAATATTAATGAAAAATTACATTTAATATCGTTAAAAAGTGAATGAGCTACTAGTTTAAATTACACTACTCCGTGCTAAACGAGAAATTCAAGCAATGATTCGGATCAGTCGCTTCTGTGAATAATAAAATAATCTACATTAACAAGTTTAGAAGATACACACTTCGAGGTGCCTAACTTGTGCACTGTTTTGAGATCATAGAAAGCACAAATAAACGTTCGCTTTAAGACGCCCTAAACCACATATAAAAAGCCGATGGCCGGTGGGTTGGATCTGGCTCGCCGGAAGAATTTGAAGCTGATATATACGACCAATTGCGTTTTACAAAATTATTCTATTTTATAAATTAGTTTGGCTCTTTAGGTTAGAAGATGAAAATATGGCCCCAAATTGTTCAAGTTTGCTCATCCTGCCCTAAACTATTGACATAAATTCGTATTACGATCAAGATGTTACAGCTGTGGGGATCGCATCCAATCTCGAACCTTTTAAATTCATCATATGCTGTAACTGTATTGGCTAATTTAGTTTAGCTAGCTTGTGTATATGCTTTGACCGTTAATTTAGTACCAAACGGTACTTGCTATTCTATTTTGTACAAATTGGGTATACAATAGAAAGTTGTTCGACCAAATTGTTAACACCTTCTTAACGTATATTGTTTTACACATCAAAATACTAAGAATCTGACTTGTTGATTGGTATATTTATATTGAAATTTTCTAAAATTCTTGATGTGAAACCAACTCAACTTTATTTCGAGTATTTGTTTCAAGTTTTTCAAGTAAAATACTTGTTAACACTCTTTTCATGTAAGCATTCTTTTTATAGTAAAGACGTTTTAATACCATGTGAGTGCAAAGAAAAGCGGATGTTAAATTGAATTACATTATTTATTTTTAATCAAATTGCACAAGTTATATTAAACAAATGATAAACACATCCGATGCTAGCGTTTAATTAGAAGACAAATATATATATAACTAATATATCCTTGTGGATAAATTGTGATATTGAATAATATTACGATACCGGTAAGCGTATATGTAATGTTGAATTTCATATTATCATTGTTTAATATAATATATCCGAATAAATATGTTTCTCATTTTATATTTTATCAGCCAGTCTTAAAACTAAATTGATAATTTTAAATAAATATATATTTATATATAGTATATTTAACTATAAATTAATAAAATATAGATTTTAAATTGACACTACAACATAACATTAGTAAAGAGGAATTTATGATTTGTTATTTGAAAACAAAATTTCCTAGTTAACAAAGAAGGCTTATAACCTGTTTTTAATATTTCTTCAAAGCAAAATCAAAATAGAGAAGGAACAAATCGATCACCGCAAGGTGTAAACACAAAGACCAATATCAGTCTTTTTTGATGCATTCTGTAACGCGCTAAGCACGTTTGAGTATTTAAGAGCAATCACCATTCTTCGAGAACCAAACGTTTTCTAACTGCATATAGATGATAATGTACGAGACAATAATTGTCCCAATCATTATTCCAGTTAGCAGTTAGTACGACGCATCATTCTCTTTCCAGTCTAAAATGAAAAATCGAATAAACGCAAAAATATAAAAATGTGAATAGAATCCAAAAATCGGATATATTTGTTAGATGTAAGACAAATTAAATCATATAATTGTTTTTGTTCAAGTAAGCTAATCAAATTGCTTGTTTTATATAATAACTATAAGCCAATAAAAACAAAATTGAACATATATTTTTATTTAAAAAGGTGGATACTCCACGATAGTGTTTTTTTCTTTAGATAATCAAAAACACTGATCAACAGAATACATCATTAGTTGCTTGGCAAAATATTAGAAGATATAAATACAAATGATATAGTTATTTTAGATGGTTTGACAATTAAATAGAACATTATAGCAGAAACAAAAAACATGACAGCGAACTTGGAATACATATAATCATAAATTCTCAAGATCAATGCATACACGAAACATGTTTTTAATGAGCATTGTAAACAACAGGTAATTATGGTGCATTAAGCACTGAAGCAATATAATTGCCTTCTACATAACTGGTAAATGTTAGAACATAATGTTCTTCTATGTTCTTATGTTAGAACATAACTGGTAAAAACAGAATTATTATTTGATCACCAATAAAATATCCAGATGAAAGCTAAGATAGAAAAGAAACTTAAACTGTGAATTTTTACTATTATCTTATAATTAGAAAATTTATTTAAATAAATTTATTTTTCAATTATTATTTCATAAACTCTAATCTCATGAATTTTAAACTTAATCGTCAATGCAATAATTTAATTACTTTTGTTATTTAACTAAAAATGTCCTGGTGACATGATAAATTTATTAATCATGAATATTAATGAATAAAAAACGCAATTCTTTAGATTTTTTAGTACTCTAAAGGAAAGCAATAAAAATGCATATAAAACAATAAAGCCAAAATACAAACCGTTTACTTGGGACGTCTAGGCTGAAAGCGTTTGTTTGACCGACGCCTTCCATGGGACCCCACAGTCTTCGATGGCGTGCCATCAAGCTCCTGGTTTAATAGAAAGTAATCAGAGAATAGCATGCGGATTGACATCTTATTATCCGTGTCTGAAAAGTTCTAAAATATGCAATTTTTAAAATAAAAATTTTAAATATGACAACAAGTTATTAATAAAACAAACACTTATGTAAGCTAATATGTTGTGTACAAATGCTAAAATGTATAACACTATTTGAAAAATAGGATAAAAGTATATAGCGCAGAGTAAATTTATTAATATTAAAAAGTATAAAGAATTGCTGATGTGATATGCATCACATTGGATTACATGAAACACTCTATAACAATAGCAATATTTTTTAAAAAACAAAATTTAATGAAATCACTACTATTTAGTTACGAAAAATATCAAATTTACAATAAAGATTTAAAACACAACATGTGGCAAGTTTAAAAACACTTTGAGTTTGATGCTACATAAAATAAGATAGATTATGTATTATCGACATTCAAATTGACACTTTGTATTATTTACCTCCAAAATGATAATTATGCGTTATCTATACCCAGAAAAAATCTTATTAAGCCAAAACCTTTCTGTACATCATCGTCAGGTTCATCCATATCCACTCACCTAGATAAAAATTTAACTTTTACTTTTGAACACGCATTGTAGCTTCAACGCTACATTTTTGCATGCTTCAATATGATTCTATATTTCGAGTATGAATCCCCGTTATAAGATCCGCAAAATGCAGTCTATGCTTTTTATAATATCATGCTCATACATATCTACAACATGCATCGTAGCTTCAGCGTTACATTTTTGCTTGCTTTAATATGATTCTATTTCGAGTAAATATGGTACTATTTCGAGTATGATATTAATATTATACTAATAATATGATACATTAATATAATTCTATATTTCGAGTATGAATCCCCGTTATAAGATGCGCAAAATGCAGTCTATGCTTTTTATTATATCATGATCATACATATCTGAATTAATACTGATATATGCAACCAACTCGTAGCAATGTATTTTACCCAGAGATGCTACAACTCTTCATATTAAAGGAGATAATGTAGTAGATTTTGCCCTGTTGGGAAGAATCTTCGTGTGTCCGTTGACAGGAAAAAGGGAAATGGAAAAAGGGGGAAGGGGAAGTTATATGGAATTACATATCTATATATATTTAAACTCAATTCAATCTTGAAGAGATATTCTAAACACATTAATAAAAACTGCCACTTCTGATCATATGATAGGCTTTGTGGGTTTTTTATATTAAGTATACGCCTTTTTTTGACAATTCCATACATATTTATCAGTGTTTATTGGATATCATCTCTACTGTAAAAATATTGCATAAATCGCATACCATTAAGCTATTCAAAACCTTTTTGACTGAGAAGCAATATTTGTTCTTTAGCAGTACTCATTAAAGATAACCTCTTTGTAATTTCTATGTAAAACGACACGGACATTTTTATAAACAATTTTACATTTGTGATCATCTACTCCTAAGGGTAGATAATGCGCAAAATCCAATAAAATATACAAATTATAATTATCAGAAGACGAAGGTATTTAATATATGGTTTTTACTACAGGAACAATCATAACAATACAATGATTTTATTAAAATTATATTTCGCTAGTTACCAAAGTTTATTTATTTATTTTTTAATATTTTATAAGTTTAATACTTTTAAAACCAAATTATTTTCAAATTTAACTTTAGAAATATTTTGAAGATGAGAGTAAGAACTAGCAAAATATAATTAAAAAATCCTTATATTTTCGTAATTATTATTGTAATTAAAATATTTCAGGATAAGCATATCATTTGCAATATATGGTTTTATTATAATAATTTGAATAAATCTGTAGTAAATAATTTGAATAAATCTGTATCATATCACTAACGACGTGAAATAAAAATCAACAACAATAAGTTCGCAGATTAGCACAATAATAATGATGAATTCATTGTTTAATAACCAATGAGCATTTTTCAGTAATATTGGATTTTGAGTGGCAAGGTATATTCATCGGAATTTTCATCGATTGTTGATTAATCGTTGATTACACAACGAAGGCTTCTTAGCAAACCGCCAATCCGCCAAGGATCGTCAAAATTAATAAATAGCGTCTAACTAGTATAAAAATTCAGAATGCTTTTCTGTTTGAATAAATGTTATCATAGCAAAATGATGCAAGATATCTTTATTTGCTATTTTCGGGCAAGTACTTTTAAATAACTTTCATTTTTACCGGATTGACTTGCAAGCATACACATATGAGAAATACACTTTAGGGGAGTAAAACTATGAAAATAAATTTGATAAAATTATATCAAACTCAAATTACAAATAAAACAGGAATATTTCAAAATAAAATTAAACTTATAACAGTTTACATAAATCTACGAAGAAAAATAAGATACAACGTTATATAAATTTTTGAAATAACTTTTGAAAAATGAAACATTAAATCCGACTAAAAATCTAAACATCAGATCGGATTCGATAATTTAGTAGACCAACAATAAAGTAGTAGAGCAATAATAATAGTAGATTTAATGATAAACGAATAATCTAGTGGGCCTATTCATACTGAGCAACAAGCAAGTACTTGTAAAATGTTCAACTTAAAATGCGATGAATTATTTTTGAAATAAAGAAATTATAAATATGCAGATCTAAATTACGAAACGAAAACGTACCGATATGAACATAAACAGCCGACAAGGATTTGACATGGCCAGCGCTTGTTTAGTGTATTTCCTAACCATGCCAATATTCATCAAATTTGATTCCTGCATTTGTGCTGGTTCTAACACCTTATAATGCGCAGCATGACGATGATGCAGGTACATTCGGAGAAGCAACCATGATTGGAAACTGGACACTATTTTTATAAGCTAAAAACCGAAACAACAAAGTAAACGTTCTAGCTAAAATATATTTTGTATTTGCTAATTAGTTGTATATATTAAATATATATAAATATAATTGTGGTTTTTGAGAACTAAAATGTATGTTTATAAAGATACATTGAAGAAATACATGTTTAGTATAAAGCAATTTGATATATTTAGAACTAAGCTCAAATGCATTTAAATTTGAAGGAAAAAAGCAAATCAGTGGAATTACCCTGGACACATCAGTTGAACAACACACGCCGTGTTGTATGTATCGTTAGTGAAAAAAGAGCTCTTTGAAACATTTATCAACATGCCTACGATGTGTAAACGTTACGTAGATAACATTGTTTATCTTGATACTACCAATTCTCTATTGCAATCGACATTTGTGATGCTATGAATAGACGAAGTGAGTGAAACATTTAAGTGAAATACAGTGAGAGTCAAAGAATTCTGTTTCTAGATACCTTCATTTACCGTGCTAAATCTGGTCAATAAGAAACTTGAGTCTATAACAAATTTAAAGCGATGCGATCTAATATTCATTCCAGCAGTTATCATCAAAAAGCACCATAAAGAGGTTGATTAAACGAAATGAAATGTACTGACATTTGCGAAGCATTATAAGTCATATCCTAGCGATTCTTGTGGAAAGAGGATATACTCAAAAGCAGATAAATAGGCAACTCTAATCTGTCAGATGCCTAATTAGATAAGCTCTCTTAAATCACAAGATATTGGTCATAAAATGTTTCTGATTAATTAAATGTAAGTTGTGTTACAATTTAGCATACTGTAATGTGCAATTAAAGTTTGATAACATTTTAAAAGAATTATGGAATATTATAGAAAGTAGATTGAAATAATTTCGATCATGTTATAAGAACGCAGCTAATTTGGGAGCTATAATATCGCGAGAACGAACGATAGTGAAACAGAAACTGAGAGTTTTAAATGTAATGATAAGCGATATCATAACTGTATAGGTAGAAACCAGACTGCATCTTCTATGAGTACAATTACTAAGTTAAAACGCGGCATAAATAAGCAATTTAATTGCAAGTCTGCCGGACTCATAATATCAAAATATTTGTCGTGATTGCCCAGCACAGTACATTCGACAAATAGGTACTAATTTACACTCAACAAATGCAAACTGTATCGATTAATGGTACATAAAAAAATAGCAAGAACGAAAACGAAAATCTAAATTTACGTAATGATTTGATAGCAATTTTCACGTGTGAAATTTGATGAACTGCTGAAGAAGTTCATCAAAAGTTTGAAACTGTAAATTTATATTTGGTTCTTTGCCTTTATTTGGTTAATATCTCTATCTATATAACAACCTCAATAAAAGACACTAAAACGACAAGAATAAACTTAGTGCTAAATATATCCTTATTTTGTATTAATAATGACTAGTCATTTAAAATAAATATAAATATCTGTTGATTGTATCAAATGTTTAGAAAAATTAATCTATAGAGTATTAGCCGCTGTTAATTATTAGATGACTTTTAGATTCGTAGAATAAAACAACAGTTTATTTGTAAAGCAAAACATCAAATTTTAATAATTAATAGTTAGCAAATAATTATATATAGACATACCTGCTTGCAGCAGGCATTAACAACCTTTGGAAGCTCTCTGACATCGGCAGATTTTCGACCATACATAGCTTCTAATGCATCAAAATACTGTTCGTTGGTGATATCGCCATTCAATGCTTGTAACGTTATAATAAGCATTAACGTATATGAACGTATACTTGATAAAGGGACTGAAAAATAAAAAGAACAGTAATACTGCAAAATTAGTCAAACATAGTTGTAGATATTAAAAAGTATAATTTGCGCTTAAAATATATTCAATGAATTTAGCTAAATGTGAACATTTTTCTAAAAATGTAAATGTAGATTCACAACTGCGATATATATAGGGGGCGTCTTGGAGTGATACATTAGACTGATGGAGCTGATGATCGAAGTCCAGTTTGTTAGCAGTTCATATGGATTTAAAATCAATCGTAGCCAGTTTTGGCTCCTGGACCACAGTTTCAAGCGATTTTTCGCAATAACAATATATATATATATATATATATATATATATATATATATATATATATATATATATATATATATATATATATATATATATATATATATATATATATATATATAATATTATATATTTTTTA
>WNNJ02001222.1:0-10130 GCA_012934845.2 Pomphorhynchus laevis | reverse complement strand
AGCGACAATTCAGCAACAACTCTGCCTAGTGTTTAAGGATGGTCCGCACAGTAATTCGATCTGGTTAAGAGCGTAAGCCTCAGACAATTAAGCAAAGTGTCGGAAACGCCTTTATTCACAATGTCACACAGGCAACCGAAACGACCAGTGTGTACCTCATTCTACTGATGAGTGTTGCCGGGTACTCATCATTTCGATGCTGAAGTGGTCGTCTAGAAGTGACATGGTGACTGAAAGTCGTGAATCGAAGTCCAGTTTATCAAGCAACACCATTTAGTATAAATGCCGTATTTCGTAAGAAATCCTGGACCGTTGTCTACTCAGCACATCCGTGCACTACTATTATATATAGAAGTGACATGGTGACTGAAAGTCGTGAATCGAAGTCCAGTCTATCAAGCAACACCATTTGATATTAATGCCGTATTTCGTAAGAAATCCTGGACCGTTGTCTACTCAGCACATCCGTGCACTACTATTATATATAGGCCTAGCTCGGGGCCTATATATAGGCCTAGCTCGGGGCCTAGCTAGGGCTACCGATCGCGTCCCCGGGTTGCGGATAGGGGAAGAGCCTTCAGATATGTAGGTTAGCTACGACATAAGCAAACAACTGTTTGACGAATAAGTAGTCGCGGACAATTAGTGGGTGTGATATGACGGTGGCGGATTCAGAATTGGCACTCTTGATTCCTAAAAATAGCATCAACCAAATACGGGCTAGCATATTAACATGGCGAGATTGTCCCGCCATTAAATAAGGACTTGCCCCCTTGAGTGTGGCGAACTCATGTGGTATCCCAGCCTACAACAGTATTGAGGTCAGTCAAATAATTAATACACTGAAATGCGGAAAATCTGCGGGACATGATCAAATACATCCAGAATTTCTCAAATATGGTGGTCCTAAAGTTGTCAAATATTTGACCGATTTGTTCCAATGTATCTGGAATCACAATCAGGTTCCCATAGACTGGCAAACTTCAGTTATAATTCCAATACTGAAGAAGGGGGATGCTTCATTATGCTCGAATTATCGACCCATATCTCTCCTACCTGTAGTATATAAAATCATGGAAGGCATAATTCTGAACAGAATTAGGCCGTTACGGCAAATTCAAACAAGAGAAAATCAAGCTGGATTTAGACCAAATCGAGGATGCATTGATCATATATTCACCCTTCGCGTTCTGATGGATGTCCGTCAAGAGTGTCAACAACCGTTAATATTATTATTTTTGGATTTCGATTCAGCGTTTGACCAAGTTAATCGACTATTCATCTGGAAGCTCCTCCATACCTTAGGCATTCATAAACACCTGTGTGAACTTATCGGTGCAATGTATGAAAATACTGTGTCATAATACTGTGTCAATCATATGATTGACAAATATGATTGTCACAATACTGTGTCAATCATATTTTGTATCTAATAGCTTCAAGGATCGATCAACATTCTCTATCTAGCTCTACATTTGTGCTTTACAGTGTTACTTTACACATCAGTGTAAATCATCACCCATACTCAGCGAGAAATTAATAGCAAGATTTTAAATTTATTTAAATTTTATTTAAATAACTTAAAACAAAATTTTAAGTAGCCGGGTATTAAATAGCTCTGCACTCGATATAGCATCACCTGTGTATCATTTAGGCATCATTCGATGTCGACTCATGTGATGGATAGGAAAATAACTTTCGCTTATGATGGCAGCAAATTTAATACGGTGGATAAGTATATACGGTTACGAACAAACTAAATGAATGAACTATATAAGCAAAATGAACGTATGAAGTAAAGCGAAAGACCAAAATACAAATGAATCAGCAGACTGAAATGATTTAACGAATCGACTGAGCTAATTACTTTGAAAATACTTAATCATAATTAATATTATTGAAATATTGAAGTTTTGCTAGTTGCCTGGTTATATAATTAATTTATGTCTTTGTAACGGAAAGAATTTTTGTAAATGTTTATAGCCATATATATGTTAATCGTGATTTACTATATTTGCAAGTAACGATTGCATAAATTTATGTACATTTAATTGAAGGCTTTTAAAAATACATCTCATTTTGTTCACCAATAGCCTGATACATTGTGTGTTCAAAATATAAAGTTATTTCGCTGAATCAGGAAAGTTCTAAGTTGATAACCTGGTACATTGTTCAAAATCTATTTCGCTGATATGTAAAGCATGAAAATAAAGTTTGAGAAATGTAGAATTAGAATTAAAATAAACATTTGATTTTAAACTTTGAGTGTAATGTTCGTATTTTATAAAAATTACGCTTTTTATAGTTTTCTCGAGTTATAAATATAAAATATATGTAATATTAAATAACACAAGTATATATTTAAACTTATTATTTGTTAATTTAAAAAATATATTTTTTTATTATTAGAAGAATTAGAAATTAGTCAACGGAGGATAGAAAATTATAAAATAAAAAAACATTTATTCGTCATTATTTTAATTTTAGAATAAGATCAGCGATCCTACTCTAATATTCAAAATTGATCCAGTTACAAAATCAAAAGTTTAAAGGATAAATCAAGATTTACTAGATATCGAAAATGCCTTATTTAAACCGCCGGAATACGAATATATGTAATCTGACTAAACTGATAATATAATGTAATGACCCGATCAGCAAAATTGTCAGATTTTTTTTCAAATTATTGCTTGCAAATGTAGTGAAAATGTAATCGAAACATTTATCGTTTATATTAAATATTTATTTAAAATAAAGTTATTTCGCTGAATCAGGAAAGTTCTGGGTTGATAACCTGGTACGCTTTGTGTTCAAAATCTATTTCACTTCATTGGCCGGTTTGATCTCATACATTTGTAAAATTAAATTATTAAATAATTAATTTAATACATTTGATATTTGTAAAATTTAAAATTGTATGAAGTAAAGCATATTTTACTACTTTAAGTTGAAATTTTACTTGTTTAGTTTTTAGTTCAAAGTTGTTTTAGGCTCATAAAGCTAAAAATAATAATATCAAAGATGCTAATTGTCCCATAAATTGATTGAACAAAAACAAACAATTAAACAAACAATTGTTTTTTAACTAAAAAATAATACTTACCTCAACTAAAATGTTGTAAAGTTTGGGTTCTCTTATTCGAAATGATTTCTTGTGAGTATAATCGTGTGCTTGTAAACTTAAAACAATGTTCGTTCAGTAGTCACCTATTATTTATATTAAAGTACAAAAGACTCCAACCAATTTCAAATAGTAGTCGTTATTATTGTATAATTAAAGTTATATAATTCTTTTTGTTTATCGGGTTTAGTCAACCCAATAGATTTCAAACTTATATAATGTTTCATATTATCTTTTTGTTAATTGGGTAAATTGTGCTAATTTTAGTTGTTCTGTATAATAACATTACGTTTTGCATGTTAAGTGAATTGTTGTTCAATCGCAAAATTTGAATTTTGTTTTTTAAATATATCCTGAGTGTCGAATTAATAAATGAATTTGTATATTTTTTGAAAGCATTACTAGAGTTGTATTTAACACAGTAGAACGATTATACTTTCATAAACGACAATTGTGAGATTTAGCCGATAAACGACAATTGTGTGATTTAATTCACTAACATTAATATCCCACAGCACTGATTGGATGGACTCAAACGTATCCTGAAGAAAGCTAGGTGGGCCCTGAAACGGGCTCAGCATCTGTAATTGAATGGGAAAACCCAAGTGCTCCTCTGGGGGGGGTACTTGGGCTATCTCCGCATTAGTCTTCTTTTCAAGAGGACGTTCCCCTGAGCAAAGACTAAGGTTTCTCAAGCTCCTCATCTCAAGATTACCGAGTCCGCCTCGATTGGACTCTTTGGGAGGTGAAAGATCCTGGGTGGTTTAGACAGAGAGCGGCGTGTTGGATTGGCTGGATAACTCAGATCCCTGTGGACCTGAGGCCGTGACACAATGAAGACTCGATTAAAGACTTAAATGACTTTGTTTTCTGTTTTCTTCAGTTTTTCTTTTTAATCTTTTTAGTGGTTTCATAGTTATTAACAAAATCCTTATTATTATACTTTGACATCGTGTTCAGATGTTTGTATTTATAATTATTTATATTTCGATATTTACAAATAATATAATCAATATATAATTAAAATAATTATAATTATATTAGAATAATTATATTTCTTACAATCAATATTCAAACCCATAATCAATCTATTTCATTTGTTTTTAACACATGATTACAACATTGACATTTTTCATAGTTAGCTGATAAGTCTGCAGTATTACAACTATTATGCTTGGAGATTCCATTTTTAAATATCACATTTCATTGTAAATTTTGTTTCAACGTGGAACATCAATATTTATTGAAAATGATTTGCGCCTCTGGCTATATGTGCTTTTTAAACCGTGAGGATTAGCTAAAATCATAAATATTTATTAACGATAAATTATGGTAGTGTATACGTCGAGTTGTAAGTATAATGCAACGACATTTACTGTAATGTGATAGTTTTACAGATTTGGCAATGCCGTCAAAATTAACTGCAACCTAAATATATTACTTGAAAGAATAATGATTTAATTTTAAATCATAAACTCAGTCATTGTGCCATAAAGACAAACAGCTTTTGCTAAGCAGAATATAACAGGATGCCAAGGTAAGCAGCATGCTCTGATTGACTATATCATTTGTGTTAAGAAATTTTAAAAAAAATCTGTAACAAATTTTGGTCAATCTTTTTAAGTTTGGAATTTTGGAGCATAATTAATTAAATAACATTTTGTTATTAAGAAATATTTAAATAACTGTAATTGATAATAACTGATTTTGGTCCATCTTTTTAAATTTGGAATTTTGGAGAAGAATTAATTAAATAACATGTTGTTAATAATTAGTGGAAATAGTGAAGTAAAAAAGAAATTATTCTATTTAAATATTGAATTTTTGATAGTCAACTGGATAAATAAAAAATATTTTTCAAATAAAAAATAATAAATAAAATAATTTATTTTTATTTCACTATCCCCCTAATTAATAACAGAAACAAATGAGTGAACAGTTTATTAAAATACTATTTTATATTTACTTAGCTGCTGCTAGCATCATCATAAATAAAAACAAAACGTACTTCTTTTAAACCTGCTTATTGAATTAAAACAAGTTTTTCCTAATTTAGTAATAAATTTAGGTTATGAAAATTTGACCTTTGGTGTTAAGTTGGAACCTAAATTTAAAAAGTTAACTAGTCGTTTACTCAATTCTCGATTAGACTAATTAACAAACATGTTTTGTATCTGTTCGAATCACTTTTAAATGTGCACTCATTTTGAATATTTATAATTTACTTTTGGAATTTTCAAAAACAATAACTTTTTGCGATATCTAAAATCAATATTAAGTTCAATATATTTAAATTAACAATTAAAATAGTTATTTAACAATTTTAAATGATTATTACTTAAAATATTAAACTATTCCTCAAACAAATTTAAAAATTGATGTTGTAAGTAATCGACTTACTTTTAGGGAGAACTTGGAATTGTCACAATTCTTGATGCCACATATCAACCTTGCGCATCGTGGAACGATATTGTTTCTTTAGTACTTGTGTTTCTGTTTCTGAATATGCTAGTATCAGCAACTAGCGAAATTTAGAAATAAAATAGTATTTTATTGAATATACTCTGAAACTCTAAACTTGAATTAAATTAAAAATAACTACAATTGATATTTACAACTATTCGGATGCAAATACAATTATTTTTCTACATATTTTACCCACCCGAGACTTTAACCATTTAAACTTTAACAATTTTTGACCAACAGATTGAATTAAAACCATTTTTGACTAATAGTTTGAAATAAAAGAATTGATAAGAACACATTTGATTACAAAAAAAAACAATTAAGTTTAATATTTTCGATCACTACTGTTATATACTTCGAGAATAAAAAGTTTCTGGCCTTGTAGATTAAAAACTTTTTTGTCTTTAAATTTGAAAAATCACTGCAATGTAAACTTGCCAAAAAATATCTACATTTAGTATCGATTCACATATTATACAATTTATATCACATTTGCAAAAGATAGAAATAATTTACTTCCTTATCGAAAAATAGCTAAAATTATTAATGAATAAATTAATAATAATTAATTAAAATGAGTAGTTATTATTTAAGTAAAATATAAATTATAAATAATTTTGTAACAATGATGACTAATTGAAGGGCATGCTATTGTAATATTTTACATAAATTAATGTTTTCAGTCTTTAAAAAACAGTTGAACGCCTAAACAACATAACGATTTAGCATTTTAGTATAAAATATTAAGCGAAATAAAGAATTCAAAAAATTTTAAAAATATTTTCCATTACAACGTCATTGATAATTTTTGTTTTAGAATATACTGTTTATATATAATGAATAGTTGCTAGGTCACACGAGGTGACTTTCGCGTTGAAAACCAGCTACAAATCCTTCCTTCATGATATCCAATTCCATACACCCTGACTACTAACGGCCACATTGCCACAGCCGTTTTCGTTTCGCCCGCTTTTTGCCACGTGTTGGTAGCCCCGGGCTCATCAGAAGGCTGACTACCAACTCTTCACCTTTTGAAATTTGACTTATCCGAGATTCGAGCTGTCGCTCTCCGTACTTGGCTTGCGCTCTTGACTGCTAGGCTACGAATCCAGGATTACCAGATTTCACACAGTATATAAAACCTTCCATCATGATATCCAGAAACTGCATTGTCCGTGATGCTTCCCTGGCATGCTTATTATATATTTTATCGTCTGAGATCATGAAGATCGATTGAAATTGTGACTGGTGATCCTTTGATGGATGCTTATTTATGTAACGAATAGTTGCTAGGTCACACGAGGTGACTTTCGCGTTGAAAACCAGCTACAGAATCCTTCCTTCATGATATCCAATTCCATACACCCTGACTACTAACGGCCACATTGCCACAGCCGTTTTCGTTTCGCCCGCTTTTTGCCACGTGTTGGTAGCCCCGGGCTCATCAGAAGGCTGACTACCAACTCTTCACCTTTTGAAATTTGACTTATCCGAGATTCGAGCTGTCGCTCTCCGTACTTGGCTTGCGCTCTTGACCGCTAGGCAACGAATTCAGGATTACCAGATTTCACACAGTATATGAACCCTACCATCATGATATCCAGAAACTGCATTGACGAGATGCTTCTCTGGCATGCTTATTATAGATTTTATCGTAAGAGATCATGAAGATCGATTGAAATCGGGACTGGTGATCCTTTGATGGATGCTTATTTATGTAATGAATTGTTGCTAGGTCACACGAGGTGACTTTCGCAGTGAAAACCAGCTACAGAATCCTTCCTTCATGATGACCAATTCCATACACCCTGACTACTAACGGCCACATTGCCACAGCCGTTTTCGTTTCGCCCGCTTTTTGCCACGTGTTGGTAACCCCGAGCTCATCAGAAAGCTGACTACCAACTCTTCACCTTTTGAAATTTGACTTATCCGAGATTCGAGCTGTCGCTCTCCGTACTTGGCTTTCGCTCTTGACTGCTATGCAACGAATCCAGGATTACCAGATTTCACACAGTATATGAACCCTACCATCATGATATCCAGAAACTGCATAGACGAGATGCTTCTCTGGCATGCTTATTATAGATTTTATCGTATGAGATCATGAAGATCGATTAAAATCGGGACTGGTGATCCTTTGATGGATGCTTATTTATGTAATGAATAGTTGCTAGGTCACACGAGGTGACTTTCGCATTGAAAACCAGCTACAGAATCCTTCCTTCATGATGACCAATTCCATATACCCTGGCTACTAACGGCCACATTGCCACAGCCGTTTTCGTTTCGCCCGCTTTTTGCCACGTGTTGGTAGCCCCGGGCTCATCAGAAGGCTGACTACCAACTCTTCACCTTTTGAAATTTGACTTATCCGAGATTAGAGCTGTCGCTCTCCGTACTTGGCTTGCGCTCTTGATCGCTAGGCAACGAATTCAAAATTACCAGATTTCAAACAGTATATGAACCCTACCATCATGATATCCAGAAACTGCATTGACGAGATGCTTCTCTGGCATGCTTATTATATATTTTATCGTCTGAGATCATGAAGATCGATTGAAATTGGGACTGATGATCCTTTGACGGATGCTTATTTATGTAATGAATAGTTGCTAGGTCACACGAGGTGACTTTCGCAGTGAAAACCAGCTACAGAATCCTTCCTTCATGATGACCAATTCCATACACCCTGACTACTAACGGTCACACTGCCACAGCCGTTTTCGTTTCGCCCGCTTTTGCCACGTGTTGGAAGCCCAGGGCTCATCAGAAGGCTGACTACCAACTCTTCACCTTTTGAAATTTGACTTATCCGAAATTCGAGATGTCGCTATCCGTACTTGGCATGCGCTCTTGACCGCTAGGCAACGAATTCAGGATTACCAGATTTCACACAGTATATGAACCCTACCATTATGATATCCAGAAACTGCATTGACGAGATGCTTCTCTGGCATGCTTATTATAGATTTTATCGTATGAGATCATGAAGATCGATTAAAATCGGGACTGGTGATCCTTTGATGGATGCTTATTTATGTAATGAATAGTTGCTAGGTCACACGAGGTGACTTTCGCATTGAAAACCAACTACAGAATCCTTCCTTCATGATGACCAATTCCATATACCCTGACTATTAACGGCCACATTGCCACAGCCGTTTTCGTTTCGCCCGCTTTTTGCCACGTGTTGGTAGCCCCGGGCTCATCAGAAGGCTGACTACCAACTCTTCACCTTTTGAAATTTGACTTATCCGAGATTCGAGCTGTCGCTCTCCGTACTTGGCTTTCGCTCTTGACCGCTAGGCAACGAATTCAGGATTACCAGATTTCACACAGTATATGAAACCTTCCATCATGATATCCAGAAACTGCATTGTCCGAGATGCTTCTCTGGCATGCTTATTATAGATTTCATCGTATGAGATCATGAAGATCTCATAGGGTGTATGGAATTGGTCATCATGAAGGAAGGATTCTGTAGCTGGTGTTCAATGCGAAAGTCACCTCGTGTGACCTAGCAACTATTCATTACAAAAAATAAGCATTCATTAAAGGATCACCAGTCCCGATTTCAATCGATCTTCATGATCTCTTACGATAAAATCTATAACAGGCATGCCAGAGAAGCATCTCGGACAATGCAGTTTCTGGATATCATGATGGTAGGGTTCATATACTGTGTGAAATCTAGTAATCCTGGATTCGTTGCATAGCAGTCAAGAGCGAAAGCCAAGTACGGAGAGCGACAGCTCGAATCTCGGATAAGTCAAATTTCAAAAGGTGAAGAGTTGGTAGTCAGCTTTCTGATGAGCCCGGGGTTACCAACACGTGGCAAAAAGCGGGAGAAACGAAAACGGCTGTGGCAATGTGGCCGTTAGTAGTCAGGGTGTATGGAATTAGTCATCATGAAGGAAGGATTCTGTAGCTGGTTTTCAATGCGAAAGTCACCTCGTGTGACCTAGCAACTATTCATTACATAAATAAGCATCCATCAAAAGATCACCAGTCACAATTTCAATAGATCTTCATGATCTCAGACGATTATATATATATATATATATAATATATATATATATATATATATATATATATATATATATATATATTATATATATATATATATATATATATATATATATATATATATATATATATATATATATATTTATATATATATATATATATATATATATATATATATATGATATTCAGCACATTCGTGCATTACTATTATACCTGCCGTATCCATTTAGGATCCAACGAGTGCAGCGACAATTCAGCAACAACCTCTGCCTAGTGTTTAAGGATGGTCCGCACAGCAATTCGATCTGGTTAAGAGCGAAAGCCTCAGACAATTAAGCAAAGTGTCGGAAACGCCTTTATTCACAATGTCACACAGGCAACCGAAACGACCAGTGTGTACCTCATTCTACTGATGAGTGTTGCCGGGTACTCATCATTTCGATGCTGAAGTGATCGTCTAGAAGTGACATGGTGACTGAAAGTCGTGAATCGAAGTCCAGTCTATCAAGCAACA
>WNNJ02001221.1:0-64941 GCA_012934845.2 Pomphorhynchus laevis | reverse complement strand
ATTGTTGTGTATGAACGAACACACTGCAAATGTATGGCAATGACGATTATCACTGGCAGCAATGTGCTTGGCGGTATGCCTTTGTATTTTGACTATATATGTCGGATAGCGACTGTTTCTGAACGCTGGTGTTTTGTTTGTACTAAAAATTAAAAAACGTTAGCGTTTGCTTTGCAATGTCTGAAAACACAACAATTGGCGACGAGGGTGGTTCAAAATTTTCGTCGAACGACATTATGAAAATTGTATGGGAACAACAACGTACATTGACGAAGTTGATGGAAAGTCTGCAAAATCGTGAAAATCCCAATAAGGATTGCAATATACCGGCGTTTCAGCATTTCAATGCAGATCACGATAAGTGGATTGATTACGGGATTCAACTGAAGAATTTTTTGGGCATGCACAGAGTTGATTCACAGATGCGACAAAAACAATTCTTACTGTCCAGTTGTGGTCAAGAAATTTTTCGCTTGGTTGGACAATTGATTCCGTCTTTCGAAAAAGAGGACATTACTTTCGAGATGATTATTAAGGAACTCGATCGTCATTTTAAAAAGCCGATGCATATAGTTGCAGCCAGATTCGAATTTACGCAATGTCGACAAAAAGCCAATCAGTCACATAAAGATTGGATAGCGGAAGCAAGGGGCCTGGCTAGTAAGTGTTCGTTTTTCGATCAATCCATTCAAACCGAACAGCAAGCAATCGACGACAGATTGAGAGATCTGGTAATTGCATATACTCCAATCGAGGAAATACGTATGAGTCTATTACGATTAGACAATCCTACGTTAGACGATGTAATTAGGATTGCTTCTAATTGGGAAATGACACAAGCTACTAAGCACTTGTTAGCGACGGAAACCAGCTCGAATTATGCAAATGACTCGAAAAAGGATGTTGAAATTTCGCATGTTAATAAATTAAGTGCTGGACGTCGATCACAATGGAATAAAAATTCCATGCCTCGTTGTACACGATGTAATGGTTCAAATCACGTAAATGAGCAACAGTGTTGGGCTAAGAACGTAAAATGTCACCGTTGTGGTAAGATAGGTCATATTCGTCGATGCTGCAAGGTAGCACTACAAAATATTCATCAGTTGATATCAGACGAGAATGGTGATAATAAGGCTGTAGAGTTGGCTTTTCTCGAAATTCAAAACGTTTGTCGAAGGGACCATATCCTGGGACCGACATTGGAAGTGAGAATAAACGGAGTTCAAGTGGAAATGGAGTTTGATACGGGAGCAATGTTGTCTGTAATATCTCAAAAAACATGGTCAAGTTGTGGTTCGCCTGAGCTAAGAGCGGGAAGATGGCTGAGAAGTTTTGGTGGAGGGTTGATAAAGAGCATAGGTCAATGTCAAGTGACTGTAGAACTAGATAATGTAGCCAAATTGTTGAATGTCGAGGTCGTATACGAAACAGAAAAGAGCTTGTTTGGACAACCGTGGATAGAAGCATTTAACATGTCCTTGCCACGTCAAGTAAGATCCCGCCCACGAGCTATCAATCAGTTAAATTTAAATCAACAAGGTGCATCCGATTTAAACCACATGTTACTCAGATTTAAGGAGTTATTCAATGAAGATCTTGGGAACATTAAGGATTTGGAGATAAAGTTACAAGTTGATCCATCGGCTATTGCACGATGCATTCCGGCTCGTCGCGTACCACTGCCATTAAAGCCAAAAATCGAAGAAGAGTTAAAGCGCCTTTTATCGAATGGAACATTAGAGCAAGTTGATTCAAACTGTAATTATATTGAATGGGCGAGTCCAATTGTTTCTGTGCTCAAGAAGGATAACTCAATAAGACTTTGCGCTGACTTCAAGGCGACAATTAATCCGTATCTGAATTGTGATTGTTTCGAATTACCGACATTTGAGGAGATACTGAGCAAAATCGCAGGAGGCACCTTGTATTCAGTATTGGATTTAAAGGATGCGTATTCACAAATGAAAGTTCATCAAGACTCTCGAAAGTATTTGACCATATCGACACCCTTCGGATATTATCAATATCGTCGATTACCATTTGGGTTATCCATTGCACCAATTTTGTTCCAGCGTTATATGAATCAATTACTCGGTACGATTCCGGGCGTCGCAGTTTATCTGGATGATGTTGTAGTTGCAGGTGAAACACGTTCAGAACATATAGACAGACTTCGAAGTGTAATGACAAGATTATTGAATGCGGGAATACGAGTTAAACGTGAAAAGTGTTTATTTCTTCAAGAACAAGTCAAATTTCTGGGACACGTGTTAGATAAAGGAATGGTAAAAGTTGATCCAGAGAAAGTTGATACTATTCAAAATATTTGTCCACCGTCAAATCCTAAAGAACTGCGAACGTTCTTGGGAACCATAGGGTTCCTTGAACGTTTTATTCCTCATTTGCGGTCGCAGTGTGCTGACTTGTATTCGTTAACGGGTGTACGAGCGAATTGGAACTGGACAGATCGGCATCAAAGCCAATTTGAATTGGTCAAGCAAAGTATGCTAAAACCGAAAATTTTAATACCATATGATGGGAAGAGTAACCTGAAGCTGTATTGTGATGCTTGTGAGAGAGGCTTAGGAGCCGTACTGCTTCAAGAAACTAAAAACAACCGTTATCTGCCGATTGCATACGCATCAAGAAAATTGAGCAGCGCGGAAATAAATTACTCGCAAATCGACCGGGAGGCACTTGCACTTATATTCGGTGTCAATAAGTTTCGATATTTTCTATTAGGTAGAAAGTTCGTACTCATCACTGATCACAAACCTTTGAAATACATATTCGGAAATCAACGTAATTTGCCAAAGATCGCGAATCAGCGTTTAGTCAGATGGGCATTGTTGTTGAGTCAATTCGACTACGAACTCGAATGCATTCCAGGAAAAGATAACATAATTGCCGATGTCCTCTCCAGATTTCCATGTCAAGGCCTTGACTGTGCAGAAACGTCGGGAACAAATGATATCTGTGTGAATTTGTTATGTGAGGACACACCTTTATTATCCGCAACAGCTATTCGCGAAGCTACGAAACAAGATTTGATTCTAAAAAAGGTGACGCAATATGTGTCGATCGGTTGGCCAAACAAAGTTACAGACTCGAACATTCATTATTACAGCACAAGACGCAATGAGTTATCATTTGAAAATGGAATTTTGCTTTTAGGAGCGCGTGTATTAATTCCGACGAGTCTACGGGAGACAGTTTTGCGAGCTTTGCATGCAGGCCATCCGGGAATTGTGGCTATGAAGTCCTTATCACGATATTACGTATGGTGGCCTGGATTGGATGCTGATATCGAGCGCTCAGTACAAAATTGTAACGATTGTCAGCGTTTCCGGAATAACGAACCTAACCATCCACTTCACAATTGGCCTGTACCCAGCGATATATGGACTAGGATTCACGTAGATTTCGCCGGACCATCCCAAC
Organism: Pomphorhynchus laevis; assembly: GCA_012934845.2. Taxonomy (NCBI): domain Eukaryota; kingdom Metazoa; phylum Acanthocephala; class Palaeacanthocephala; order Echinorhynchida; family Pomphorhynchidae; genus Pomphorhynchus; species Pomphorhynchus laevis. Next base: position 61,497 of record WNNJ02001221.1, on the reverse strand, counting down.
AGGAGTATTACTTTGTGGTTCAGTGTGCTCTATCAAAATGGCCAGAGGTTATTAAGATGCAATGTACAAGTGCTCACTCAACAATAAAGGTATTAAGAGAAATATTTGCCAGAAATGGGGTTCCGGAAGAGCTGGTATCAGACAATGGTCCCCCGTTTCAGTCTTCCGAATTCGCGAATTTTTTGCAGTCTAATGGAGTAAAGCATGTAAGAGTATCTCCGTATCACCCAAGATCAAACGGTTTAGCGGAGAGGTTTATTCAAGTACTAAAGAATAAAGTGATCAGACCTTACAATATACACGATCGTCCAAAGCGATTGCAGCAATTCTTATTGTCGTATAGAAACACACCGCACAGTGCCACAGGAAAACCACCATCAATTGTCTTTACCGGTCATCGTTTGACTACCTTATTTGATCGTTTGAAACCGAATCTACGTTCTACACTTGAAGGTTATCAAGCAAATAACAAAATACATTTCGATAAGAAATCCAAACCGAGGGAGTTTTATTCAGGAGAAAAGGTGTGGTATCGGCAGAAAAGTAACGAACCGTGGTCGGCGGGGGAAATAGAAAAGCGCTCAAACTGGACATCGTATGTCGTGAGCAACGCTGATCAAAACTACAGATTACACGCCGATATGCTTCGTAAAGGAGAAGGTATAGAGAATCGAGAAATTACCAATGATGCAGACAATGATCAAGAGAAAATGAATTCAACATTGTCACAGCGGATTGAGATAACTAGTGATCAAAGTCCACTTACCATTACGAATTCGGCGGATGAAAAAAATCTTGAACATGATAATTGCCATCGCCAATTACCTAGACGATCAGAAAGAGTCCGTAAAGTACCTGTTCGATATGGCTGGAATGTGGCGTACTAAAAAGACCACATTTATATGGGGAAGAGGAATGTTGTGTATGAACGAACACACTGCAAATGTATGGCAATGACGATTATCACTGGCAGCAATGTGCTTGGCGGTATGCCTTTGTATTTTGACTATATATGTCGGATAGCGACTGTTTCTGAACGCTGGTGTTTTGTTTGTACTAAAAATTAAAAAACGTTAGCGTTTGCTTTGCAATGTCTGAAAACACAACAAATATAGGTATAGTTTTATTATCTAATTCAACCTTTATACCCTTTTTATCCATTATAGAACAGTGACTTGTAATAATTGATTCTAAACTCAACTCACTACGTTCATATGCTGGATTTACATTTAAATCATTAGAATTAACCTCTTTCATTAGTATATCATAATAAAGCTTTTTGCATATGAAGACAAAGTTATTACTAGCTTTATCAATAGTTGTTATTATATAGTTATCCTTTAATTTAGTAAGTTCTTTATACATATCTTTATTAATTTTATCTTTCCTTTTATAATTGTTTGTTATTTTCATTTTATTTTTAATTTTATCAAATATATAATCTTTCCAAATTTTTATCTTAGATATATTCGAGCTTTCACTATTAATCAGCTTACTAAAGTAATCATTTAAGTTATTATATAACGAACTGTAAATTTTATTTTTGTCGTTGTTGTTATTTAATCTATATTTATACCCTTTTGATAGCAGCTTTCTTAATTCACAATTTTCAATTAATTCTAGATTATGGGTACATATATGTTCATTTATTTTATCAAAACTAAGACTTTTACAATTGCATTCTGTTTCCATTATGTTTCTAATATTATCGTTACATATTGATTTTAATTCTTTATTATAATTACAAATTTTTCGTCCTAATGGTGGTAGGAGTTTATACCTTATTTTAGGAATATATTTACTTAAATCTGACCCTATTATTTCTTTACTTTTAGAATTATTTAAAAGTCCGGCTATATTTATGTTATCTATACATTTATTAATGAAGTTTATGGTTAATGTATATTTTCTATTGTTATTATTTACATTTATTGTACGATTATAGTATTTTGTATTACAATAACTGTCTATTATACAACTTAGCCTATCATAGTCGTTAATTAATTTTTGATTTATTGAACATATGATATCTTTAGAAAAACTTCTTATATTTACATAAAGATCTTTTAGCTTATTATCACTTAAAAAGTTGTTTTAATATTTCTAATTGTTCATTTATATACATATCTTTTTTAATATTTTTAACTCTATTTTTCCTATTCCTTTTATCACCATGACTTCTTGGTTTGCGTTTAACCGGATTATTATAATATAGTTGTTTATTATGTATTATACTACTTCTGCCAATTCCTTGTACCACGTCATTCAATCCTAATGGGTACATGGAATTAAGCGTTTTAATCCAAAAATCTTCTTTTTCTAATAGTTTTTGATTTAATATTGAAATGTTTTCTTCGATAATATGTTCTAAAATAAATAATTTACAGTTTTTAATATCATGTCCTATTAATCTCATATGTTTATGAAATATAGTTTGACTATTATGCTGTATATTATATATGTGTTGCCTAAACCTAGTTTTTAACATTTGATATGTTTTTCCTATATATTGCAATCCACATGTGCATTGTATTAGATACACTACACCTGCGGTATTGCAGTTACAATTATTATTAATATTTAATGAAAAACATTTGTTTGTCGTATTACTTACGATACAATTATTATTATTTATAACATCACAAACTATACAATTTTTTCTGTTACATTTAAAAGATCTAAAATTGAAATCATTAGTACTTACGTATTTTTCCAATATTTTATATTGGAAAAATTACGTATTTTTCCAATGTTTGCAAGTATTTTATAATCCAATATTTTTTGTCCATGTAATAAGGTAGTTCTCAAGATAATTTCATTTTAATATTAAATTAAAATTAGTTTTAATCGATATATCAATGGTGTATTATAAAAGCTTTTAAGTTTTTCTTATATAAACATTGTAACATATTCGAGTTTTAGCTTTTGCAAAATATTGCGGTGATTGATAAAAGTTTCACGAAACAAATGAAATTATTGCATTTAAAAAGAAACAATTAACGAATTTAATTATTAAAAATTAGATGAAATTAGTATTTTAGCAAGTCCACAACAACAGATATTTACATGTTTTGAAAAGTTACGTCTTTGCAATATTTAGAACATATTGGGACAGAGAATGTAAGAACTAAATGATCATTATAATAACTTTGAGTGATGTCAAATATAAACTACTCCCTAAGTGGAAGTTATTCGTAGTTTTTGAGTGTTATCTGTCTTGTGGTTATCGTGCAGTGAATCGAAAGCAAAATCTTTATGGCTCTAAAACCGGAATTTTGCTTGATGCACATCGAGATATATCGTCATCAGCATACTGTAATAATTTGAAGCTTTTAACATTCAATATTTAAAAGCCATAAAATTATTAGCTGAATATGACACACAGTTAAATTTGTCGAACGAAAATATAAGAACAAGTTCCTCACTTTCCATATAATTAAAGACACTACAAGTTAGAATGATTCTTTCCTATTTGATCTAATGCCAGTTCTATAAAAGATAAGTACAAGTAAAAGAAAATTAGCTGATAACGACATTAACACGCAACCTTATCAAATATTTAAATCACTAATGGTTAATCTTATTACATAGAATAAGGCTGCAACACAGTTTTTCTAGTTGCAAACGAGCCGGCTACCATCAGCTCGTCTGGGAGTGATGATGAAATCTGCTCAACTTGTAAGCAAACTCCAGTTTTTGGCAACATCTACAATTATGAAACTGAAGCTTATTAGCTCCCGAAGCAAAGTGTAACCCAGCCATTTAGTTTTAATTCAATTAATCAACCAAAATAATACAAGCAGTTGCGAAAACTAATGATTTATTTAAGACGTTTCGGCGATTAAGCCTTTGTCAATCTAAAATACAAGCAATACAAAATACAAATCTCAATATATACATGCTCAACTATGTTATGTCACCTAAAAAGATAATTATCATTACAGCCGTATGGTTCATCTGAAAATAGATATCCTACTAATTGTTTTTCTCGAAACATTCTTCCTATATTATCTTTAATGTAACTCTCTATTACAACATATTCTATTGCATCGTCATTCCCATGAGAGAGAATGTGGGAAATTGCACCGTCCATCGCCTTTTTGTTTTTGTATTGTGATCGTCTCAAGTTAAGGCGGCGTGCTAATGTTTGTGACGTCTGCCCAACATATTGGACATTGCAATTAGCTTTTTTACATGTTGCAATGTATATGTTGTTAGCGCTTTTTCAGTTTTGTTTGCCTTTTATTTTAAATTTGGCTCCAGTTTTTGAGCATACTATGACGTTTGTGCTATTTATTTTGGTACAAGACATGCACCTTTTGTCATTACATAGCGCACATCCATTATGCCTAGCTGTGTAATGATGCGTGTCAAATTTAGATTTTACCAAAATTCTGGATATTTTATTGTTTGCTTTAAAGGCAACTCTCATGTCCTTGTGTAGTTTTCCATATTCTGTGTTATTAATTAAATTTTGAATGTGTTCGACAGCTGGATGAAAGTTGACACTCATAAACATTGGCTTTACTTTGTTCTCATCTCTTTTTCTTTTTACTAATTCTTCACGTCGTATGTCTGACTTTATTCACTTGATTATCGATCATTCGTCTACCATACCCTCTTGATATAAACTAACCAATCAAATCACCTATATGGCGCTCGAATCTTTATCATTACTACATCCTCTTTTGATTCGTAATGCATGATTGTATATGATATTCCTTTTAATCGAATGAGGATGTGAACTGGTGAAATGAAGAAGAAGAGGTGGTGACTCGGGTTTCCTGCAATATGTCGTTTTGAATACATTTTCGTCTTTGTAGATTGTCACGTCCAAAAAATTCACAGAATAGCCTTCATCAAAAGTGACATTCAAAGGCGAACTATTGTTCATGTAACGCTTAAATGACTCTAAATTGTCATTTGTGTCGGGCCATACGAAAAATAAATCATCGATATATTCACAATATGACATCGGTTTTATGTTTCCATATGATAACCATTCTTTCTCTATCTCTGACATGTATATTATGGCTAATGTCGGCGCAAACGGAGTACCCATGGCCGTACCTTGCATTTGAAGGTAAAACTATCCGTCGAACTCACAAACGTTGTTTTGTAAATTACTTCTGCCGATTTCAGTATAAAGTTCTTTTTCTTATACGACCAATCTGTCTTGCCCAATATATTGCTTATTGCCTCGAAAGCACTTTCTGTAGGTATACTTGTATGCAGACTTTGGATGTCTGCTGTAATCAAAATACTATTCATTAACCATTTAAGCCTTTCCTCTTCAAAGCGGCGTATGAACTCATTTGTTGATCCTATGTGACATGGAACGTGTGCCAAAAGTGGTTTCAACTGATTATCTATGTAACGCGATAGATGCTCAGTTGGTGTACCTAAACAGCTGATTATCGGTCTGCCAATATATGGTCGTGAAAGCTTGTGCACTTTTGGAAGCATGTAGAATGTACCAAACATAGGATTTTTCTGTACTAAATTATCTAATTCCTGATCATCAATCTCTTGTTTGGAGGTGCTAATCGCAAGGTGCTCAACAAATTAAATCAGCTAACTGAGTCTACGTATTTAATATAATTATAAAATAAACAAAACATAATAATGCTAAATCAAAATTTAATAATTAAATAATAAAATTAATAATTGTTTTTAGATTTTCTATAATTTAAATCAAGTTAAAAAAATGAAATTTAAAATAAACGTCATTTTTATGAATTGACTAATAAATAACAGACGTTGTATCAGAATAAGAATTAGAGGTCATCAGGAAGAACTGCTATGCTATCAGGTTTCGGCCCCTATATATGCCAAACCTCGGTTTGGCATATATTAAGTTGCTCTCTGGATATGTTTGTGTACGTTGGTTCCATCAGCTGGCGTTGTGCTTATTGTACTTATTCGTCCTTACACCATACCACAGCTTGTGGTCCCGATTCTATATGTTAATAAGCAGCAGAAGAACAATAAAATATGGAACATGATATAATCGATCGTAGCAAACGATCAGCAGTGATGGGTATTCATACTTTCTCTCTATATATATAATGTTCCATATCTTAATAAGCAGTAGAAGAACAATAACATATGGAACATAATATAATCAATCGTAGCAAACGATCAGCAGTGATGGGTGGGTATTCCTACTTTCAATATATAAAAATATATATGCGCTTCACCCACAAGAGGGCTTCTTTAGAATATCTAAAACATAAAAGTTACTGTATGTTTTAATTATAAACAAATTAAGACAATAAACTTATAGCGATTATTGATGTTAGAAGTTTTACCGCTATCTATTTACCGATATATGTGGTGGTCATTGTTTGGGTTATGTTCTGTATCTGTGTGAAACTTACTGATCCAAAGTTGCTCTTTGCCTCTTCTTGATTTATCGTCTTCACACACTTCTAAAATTTGATATCGAAAGCTGTGGTTGACACCATTAGAGAGTATGTGCGAGGCAGCGCCGTCTGCTTTTAATCCAATCTTGATGTGGTGTCTTCGTTTCGTCAGTCTATCATTCAGCTCATGTTTGTTCTCACCGATGTACTATGTATCACACTCTCGGCAGTTTTTCAAGTAAATTGATGCTTTTGTTTTCAGTTAGCGTAACACTCTTCTCGGCAATCCCTTCCAGTTATTGTGCTAGACTGTTGGCGTTATATCAATGCCAATGCAACATTTACATCGCTTTCATTGCACTTGGACGTACTGTGTACATTAGTGCTGTAGAGCGCATTGATTTTGCTATATGTGAACAGTGACTACAGTGTTGGCATTCGATCTGTAGTATTTACACGGGCGCTTGATATTGCTAACCATAGTATTGGTTTGCTTTATTAATGGTAGAGAGCAAGTCAACTTGCAGCTTCCGGAATGTTGGGCAGTATTCGACAGTCATTATTGTGTAATTTTCATTTTTATCTTCGTTATCACTGGATTTTTACTCTTCTTCATCACTACTGAGTTTCTCAAATTTTGATGTACGATTTTGCTTATCCATTTTTTCGTGTATCCCTGATGCATTAACATGTTTCGAAAGCTCATAAAATGCGCGCACCGCTTTTCATGCTCAGAGCATCTTTGAATAATCCGTTGTATTTCATTACATACGGTGTTTCGTTTGTTCTTGGAATGACAGATGTCGGCGTAGATAAACGTAAGAACAAAAGTATCCTCCCGGTATAATTCGTTTCCGAATACCGTCCTTGTGATGAACGACAAATGTATCATTAGTATACCATAGGTATATGTGTGGAGGTGTCTTAAGCTGTCTTATTATCCGCTGCTCATGTTGATATAAATATATTATCGCATATGACGGTGCTTGTTGTGTTCCCAACGCTGTGCCCTCAACCTGTTTATTTAATAAACTGTCAAATTCGAAGATTTTGTATTCTAACACGACCATCGTTGCTTCTCTTGTAGAGTTTATCTTCTTCATGTTCCAACAGGCACTTTCCATTATCTTGATTAATGCTTTTATACCATCATTGAGCTTAATTTGTGTATAAAGCGACGTAGGCCCATAGTTGCGAATATATGGCTGCCATCATTCATTCATCGTACTGGGTCAATATGTTCAAGAAACTTGTATGTACTGTGTAAATGAGGCGGTACATATTTTAATAGCGAATCAATATGCTTGCTCAGTTTCTCTGTCGCCGTTCCACATTCACTGATACGTCCAAGAATTGGGGAAACGTTTTTATGTGTTTTTGAAGCATATAGAATTGACCCGTCTTTGCATTTTTTGGAAACATCTTCTGGGCGTCTTCTGTGTTAATGACTTTTATGCTGACGTATTTGTAAAGTAGATTTCTTGCATTCTTAGAAGCCAGGAGAATATTTGAGTCGGCCGTAGGTTAATACACATCGTACATTAATATAATCATCAGTACTCCATACTACCACTTCATCTCCTTTATCACTGCGCTCGATTATTACACGCGACATGTTTCGGATTTCTCTGATCGCATCATACAATTCTTTGCTAATATTCATGGCCCGAGTATCATTGCATTGTTTCGAAACATACTTCTCAAACATCTTCTTTCCAACTTTAGACGATGCTGTTAAGTCTGCTCTGCTCAAAATCGTAGTCCGGCTTTTTTGCATCATCCACGATTATAAAATAAAACTTAGTGGCTCCGGAAGCACAGTGCAACATATCATACTACCAAATTTTAAAATTGTATCCTCTCAGGGATCCTGTGAGAAAACAAGATACAACAGTTTCCGAATCTCCTGCTGAAGAAAATTGGGATGATTCGGATTGCACGTGGTTTGTTTAAAGTGTCGTTGCTCATGCTATCACGATAGTACATTCTCGAAATGTGCTTACGACCCTTAATGAATAACAATAACATATGCAGATTTGTATATTATTGTTTACGAATTTTTAATGTTTAAAATTGTTAAATAAGGTTGTTACTGTGCATTAATATTACGGCGCAATATTAATGTTGAAAGGCAAATTTATTTGCTTCTGAGTAATGTGTAAAACCTACAAAAAATCACAAATATGAAAATTTCCTCATGATGTATTTTACTTAAGTAAGGTATTTGCAGTCAAGACAGTTCCGAATCACGAATTTGCTTATGATTGATATAAAATATCTGAAAACGACTTAACAGGAATATAATTGATAACCCAAACATGAAATATAGGCTACTTTCAGAATTTGTATGAACACATGAAGATAATTTATGATATCAACTAACAAATGCGTATTGTGGTATTGCGAGTGGTTTTATCGAGTACAATACACCGCAACTAGGTTGTCGACAAGGTGCTGAGAAACAGATAAGAGGTTATTGGAGGAAGTGGGTGCAAGGTCATGGATTTGATAGGAGGGAAGATTAGAGTAGAGGAGAATGTCATCAACATATTGCGTAACATGAAAATTTTGTTCTGGTTATTGTAGAGAGATCACCGAGAAGGGAGAAAATAATAGAACCTAGTAATAAAACTTGAGGAACACCGTGTGCGAGAGAAGACGGCTGAGAGACAGAAGAAGCTGAATTATAACTGAAAAATGGTCAGATAAATAAGAAAATCAGGCTACAGTGAAGCCTTGAAGAAACCAGGTATTGAGCCTTAAAGAAACCTTGTATGCGAGAGAAGACGGTTGAGAGACAGAATAAGCTAATGAACACTGAAATACGGTCAGATAAATAAGAAAACCAGGCTACAGCGTAGTTAGAGAATTCATATTCATGACCGAGTCGATAAAGAAGAATATAATGATCGACGATTTCGAATACATATGAGAGGGTAAGAGATTTTGACGTTACAAAGTTTTTACTCTCGTGATTGCTGAAGATCACAAAAAACTTTGTGACCCGCTAGTTTGGTGAAATAATTAGAAAGAAAAACAGAATGAAACAGGGATATAAATTTGACGATGGAAGATAGGTATTAACCTGCTTTAGCACAAGACGTTTGATGAATTTTGATAAGGTTGAAAAAAGATATACAAGACAATATGAAGACGGAAGTGAACTGTCGAGACAGTGTTTTTAAAAGTGGACGGACATTGCCAGATTTCTAGTTTGACGGAAAAGTGACGTTGCGGATAGAAGAATTGAACAAGATTGTCAAAATCAGTGGTCCCGAATAATGAATAAGCTTAAGTAAGTGCATAGGAAGATGGTCGGCAGAGAAGATTTATCGGGCAATGAAAGGAGAACTTTTGAAACTTCTTCAGATGAAACCGAAAGGATATAGAAGAGTTTAGGAAGAGAGATTAGTATTGAGGCAGTCGATGATTGGGGAGTTGAATGAATATATGATAAAGTATTAGCATATTTAGATTAAAGATAAGAAGAAAACAAGCTTGGATTGATATTACTAGATGTTGACGAATGCGAGAGGAGTGAGTTTAAAGTGCGCCAAGTAGACTTTTGGTCCGAAGAAGTCAGTTTATTCTGCCAAAAGAGTGTACACTTACTTCGAAGGAGAGAGTAATATGAACGACGAATTTTTAGGTAGTCATCACGATCCTTTAAGGAGACAGAAGTAGAACCTCGTTTGCGGAAACGAAGATATATGCGAAAAGCGTGACGCATGCGGCGCTTTTAAATTACACAGTGAGAATAAATCATGGTATGTTTCGAGAAAGCTTACAAGTGTGTTATCGGCGAGGTAATATGTAATTGAGAATTGTTGTGAGCTAAGAATCAAATAGAGATTACAGAAAATAGGCGGAAAGGGAAGGCTAATTAGGCGATACAAGAACAGAGCCAAGAATAGCAGATCGAAATAAAGTACGATTGAGAAATTTTCACCATCGATGGAAGGTATGCGAGATTCGAAAGGGATCAAGCTGATTAGTAAGATTTAGGGTAAGTAGAAAGTGGTCAGAGCGACCAGAATATGGTATATTAAATGAAGCATGTGTAGATAAACTCCAATGAGTTGCAATGATATCAATGGTACTGCCAAGTATCTGACTGGGAGAGGTGTGAAGTAAATGGAGATTATAGTCGGAAAATTTTTTTACACGTTTTTAAATAGTTGATAATGATCTATAAATGATAAATAATTATTGGAGCTGGATCAAAGAAAAGAGGAAATTATTTTGATATTTCGCTAACTTCTGTTAACATCTTCAGTTTATAATTTAAATGTTTAGAAAATTACAAAGTTTTATTACAACATTGTAATATTCTGAAGATGCTAACAGAAGTTAGCGAAATATCAAAATAATTTCCTCTTTTCTTTGATCTAGCTCCAATAATTATTTATGCTTACAATTTTGATGGAACCTGAATCGGAAGGGCGATCCAATATACTTATTTATTTTCGCCATTTTTGATGATGTTTATTCATCGAGTCGACGAACAGAGAGTTAATTTTCAAGGTAGTATATCGTCAAAATAGTAGTAAATATGTATTGTAATCAGTTGATTGTAATCAGTTGACTGTAATCAGTTGATCGCTGGCATCTACTCTGCACAATTTAAATTTTACATAGAAAAATCACAATTTTTCTATGCTGAAGTGAAGAAACCAAACTTGTCTGCACTATTCCGTACTGTTATAAGTTATTTACTAAATTAACTTGTGTCTTTGCAAAAGTGAGATTACTATTTAACCAAAGTTTTACAGCTATTGTGTCTCCCATATAAAATCCGAGTATATCTAATTCAGACCATTTTGATATTTGAATTTTAAATGACTTATTTTGAATATGGCTTATTTTAGATATTCAAATTAAATTACCTGTATGTTCATTATGTAAATCTTATAAAGATTCATTATAGATGTCAATTATAAAGTCCTAATGTCGTTTGATCATATTTTAGCAAATCTTTCCCTCTGTATATTATCAACATATACCATCCTTGTTTCCCTAACCAACAGTGACGTTCGATTGTGACATCAACTACTGACAATACTTTCACTGTTTTGAAAGAAATGTATTGAGTCACTTTCTAAAAATTAAGGAAGTGACTTGAAAATCACTTTAATTATTAATTAGAAAAATGTTTTCATTTTTAAAATGTTTACTCACTACCATTTAATCAGAGCAGATAACTAAGTCTACGTATTTTATACTTAATATGAATAAAAAAGATAAAAAAATTATATTAGATTTTATAGAATTTATATGTTTATCAAATTAAAATTTAAAATTTAAATTTAAAATAAAACTCGAAATTTATGAATTGAATAATAAATAACAAACGATATATAAAAATAAGGATTAGAGGTCATCAGAAGGAACTGTTATGTTATTATGTTTCAGCACCTATTCCTCGACCCTACATAGCAACGGGTCCAAATACGCGCTAATGACGTATTTCCGCTGATAAAATTTGATTATTTAGTGTATGTAATTCTAATACAAAACATTTTCTTCATTGGTCGGTTTGGTATTATCCTCGTGTGGTTGTTTGAGGTCCACCCACGCTGATTGTAGTGTACAGTGATGCTGATAGGATTCAAACAGCCACACGAGATAATATATCAAACCAACCAATGAAGAATAGCGGCTGGTGTAACCAATATTCACAATAACAAAACATATTGTTTATTATCCATTAGAAAAATTTTTCGCTAAATAGTTTAAATTTATTTTAAAAATATTTTGCTGATTTACACTTCTCCAATGTAAGAAAAAGAAAACTTCCATTAAACTTGCTCAAAATTAGCAGAGGACAAATAATGTCGTAACCAATAATACATAGTTTCAGTATTTCTGACATAGGTCAAATTATCGGGGAAACAAAGCCAACAGGTCAATAATAACATGTCAGTAGAACAAATCAGATCAGATAACTGAGTCTATGTATTTTATACTATATATAAATAAAGATAAATCATAAATAATTATATGGTAGATTTTATAGTAGATTAAATGCTTATTTGCGTTACTAACTTTAGATTGTATAAAATGTTGGAAAATTATTAATGTCATCTAGACATAAAGGTATGAAGAGGCAATTTATACCCGATTTTAGCGAAGATGATGATATCCGTTATTTTTCCATTCCCAACAAAAGACCAGAGCACGAGCATGTTACAACATTAAATCTAATTCAAAATAAACAAGAGTCGCTGTCTGTCGAAATAATGAATGTTTTTCAACAAAATAAGCAAACAGATAGCCAATATCAATTACGACAAAACCTCAGGTCCTGTCTACAAACCATATTTATCCAGGTATTTCCTAAATGTTCTTTGCACTTAGTGGGATCAAGTAGCAACGGTTTTGGGAGTTCTACAGCAGACGCCGATATGTGTTTAATGCTGACAGACGATACAATTTGTCAACGCACAGAATCTATTAACTTATTGCGCTTAATCCAGCGTTCCATGAGAGAACTAAGTTTCGCTTACTTCCCTTTCGTTATCCGAGCAAAGGTTCCTATACTACGGTTTACAGATAGAATATCAGGTTTATCTGTTGACTTAAACTTGAATAACCCAGCCGGTATACAGAACACTAGGTTAATAAAGGCCTTCTCTACCAAGGATATTAGGGTTCAACCACTAGGAATCGTTATCAAATTATGGGCGAAATCAAATAAAATAAATGATGCCAGTCAGCAGACACTTTCAAGCTACTCGCTTATCATGATGACTCTACATTTTTTGCAATACGTATGTAATCCTCCGGTGATTCCCGTTTTAGACGTTGATGATGATACAACGTGGTTAAATGATTGGGATTCAGCTAATCATGAACCTTTAGGTGTCTTGTTTGTTAAATTTTTACGTTATTACAGCGAGACATTTAACTATGACAGATCTGTGATAAGTGTAAGGCTTGGACAAGTGCTATCCCGTGTTCCGAATAAATATCCTAGAAGTCAAGGTAATCTTTTTTGTATCGAAGAACCTTTTGAACTAACAAATGTTGCTCGCGGTGTTCATAATGTGGACAGATTCAAAGAGATTAAAGTGGTTTTTCAGCGCAGCCTTAAAATGATTTTACGATATCGTTCATTGTCTTGCATAATGCCATTGAAAACCTAAACACTTTTATTTTGAAATACATTCAATTATTGAAAATAATGTGTATTCAATGCGTGTACTTTAAAATTTCTTTATTTTACATAAAATATGTTATGTTTAAACCTGATTAAAAAAGTATCATATAATTGAAAGTATCAGTCTTTCCAATATGAATAAATCGATTAACGCGGATTATGTTAATAATAATTATGCTAACTATGCTTTGTATATCGGCTATGCAACCTAAATATAGTTAGTTTAAACATTTTAAATTCGTCTTACATCAGACGTTGTTTGATAAAATATAGAATTAAAATAATATACTTATATTACTCTTATAATACAACAATCTTTTGCCCCGAAAAAACGTTGAATAATATGGAAAACAAAACCATTTAAAAAAGTGACTCTGCCATCCGAGTAAATTACTAACAGTGAGTGTTGAAGTGGTAAATATATACTAACCAATATTAATACAAAATGTAGCCATTTAACTAAATTGACATATCTTCATGGACGAAAAGACCTATGAGTATCATAGAGATTATTTATCTTAAGATCGTAGTCAGCGCAAAAATAACCACTAAGTAGTCCTTGCTGCTAAAGGAATCAATAGTTGCAGAGTTAAAAAATCGCCGAGAGAATACAAACACCGAATGGATATCACTCATATGTGAGTTCAGAATGTAAATGGCAATATACTTATCGGCATGCCTGCTAAATAATCTTTTTAATTAGTCGTTTAACAATTGAAAAAAGAGCAATTTAATATATATAATCCATAGTCATAATCGCTACTGATCTGATTACTAAAATTGTAAATACATTTGTAAAATATTAAAAATACTAACTAAAATAAACAATAATATAACGTAATTTTGTAAAGTAATTTTATTTTTTTGTAATATATAATATAATATATAATAATATATACAATTTTCTATTTGATTGTGTGCAGTTCTTATCACTTTTACGTTAATGGTTGTATTAGGAATTAGTCTTTTGAATTGGTTTGTGTGCGTAATTGCCTCACTGCATTTACATCATGGCCGCTTGTAACGACGTCAGCTACTAGTATTATGGTTCGATCTTGCCTATTTTAAATTAATCAACATTTTCCAAATTGTATCTTGACATCTAAACGCAATGTTTGTAATTTCCTTTAGGTAGACCAAATGTATACTTGGCTTTGATATCAATGTACCTTTTGTTTTTTCTTAATTTTGAAAGAAATGAATGATAATTATATATACAGATACATTTATTCTCATATTATTATTCTTAATCGTTTTATTTATGAGTGATTTTTGTATATACCTATAAATTATGGGGTATTTGTAATAGCGAAGTTTAAGGTCTTGCAAAAGGATTTTTAAGTGATTCTCCCTTTCAATTGGTGCCCTACATATTTTAACAATTGCTTCGTTTGTTACCATATTAATCTTTATCGTGTGGAGTGTGAACTTGCAGTGTGTAGTTGTGAACCGTCGCCTTTGATCCACATACACATAGTTACATACTTGACTCAATTCCATGACTCGGCTAAAGGTATCCTTCCCCTGCACACTCGGTACACACAAATGTCTCAGTTTCACGTCTAAAGCAAAAATTTAAATTAGAAATTTAGTGCCCTTATTTGCTCAATGACGAACCTTTACACATCATATACTAAACTAAGTAATTTATTTTTGTAGCATTTGTCAAATAGATGGATATATTATTAATACGTTTCGTGCATCATTTCAGGCTATAAATATATTTACGTACTTGAATTTGAGAATAAACTTGTTAAAACCTTGATAAAATGTAAATATAAACTAAACACTTATCATAGATAATTTGATGACCTCTAATCTTTATACTGGTACGTCATTTGTTATTTATAAGTCAATTTATTAATTTTTTTTCATTTGAAATATTTATTTTTATTTTATTTTTATATAAATAAAAGAAAATGTTATATGACAATAATTTATAATTATTTAAAATTATTTAATTATTGATTATTTAATTATTACGTTTATTTAAAGTAGTTTTATTAAAATTTGCAAATAATAATATCATGACGACCCAGTTTCTTTTTAAATATATGAAAATAAATAATATAGGTTCTGATATATTAGGAATAGGAAAGCATTTATTTTACTTCTTCCAGAAATACATTGCCTTGACTTCTTGGATAGGGTTCTGCTTCCATAGGGTTCGAAGGTTCAAGATGTCCAGGTACGAACGATAAATTTCTTTAGAGCTGTTTCGATCATGTGAAGAAGCTTAATACAACGAAACAACCACTAAGGTCATTAAATCACTATTATCAATTCCAACCGTTCAAGTCGACAATTATTGCTGTCTTTCGTGTCTTTAATCTTACTGGCGCGAAAAATCGGGAATTACGAGACTTGTCTCGTTCTAAGCACAAGCTCTAGAAGCTTCCAATTTCTGCCGCAACTTAAAACGATCCCTCAAAATCAGAGATGCAGGCTCATGGGCAAATTGTTACACTTATCCGAATCCTGATTCGGTTGCTCAATATCAACAACCTGCAAAGGTTGACATTAGATCGCAACGCACATTTGTGAGTCAATAAAAGCCAACGCGAAAGATGCCAGACCGGATTTGCAAGCAGTGAGAGCAACGTACTTAAAAATGCTTATCGCAAGCTGAACTAACAGTCGGAACTTGTGTCAGTCTAAACAAGCACAGAAATTACGGAAACGTAGTCTAGTGCATTACTTAATTCGAAATATCTATACCATTTTAACGAACACGGACATTAATACACATTATCGTACCATCAGCATCTGTAAAAATCAACCATGTTTAGCCCCTTATCTGACTGAGTGGCGCTTAGACAATACACATTCGTTAATAATATAAGTGTCAAAATAGTCATTGACGCAGTTTTTTTATACCTGAAGCGTCAGAACAAGGTTGCCTTGAGCTACAACAGGAGCATTTCCGGGATATGTTACGAGACAATAAGGCGGATCGCTAGCATATAATTTAACTTATCTGGTTAGCTATCTGTTTGCAGTACTCCCACCTTCTGAAGTTGCGCTTTACATCACCGGAGCTATATTGATCGCATTGCTAAACAGTACGGGGGTATAAGACCAATAGCCTTCGTCAAAACTCTCAGCTATTTGGTTCAAAGTGCAAATGTCTTCAACTTCGCAAACGCTTCGCCATACTGATTCAATCAAACTCACACAACAAGAGTTGCTATCACGATCCCTTTGGAACAATTTGTTCACATCGTTACACCATTCCTCGAACAACACACTAACAACTAGACATGAGAAAACATCGACTTCTCGAAAGCCTTTAAAAACTCATAGTCCATAGTACACTTAAGAGCGGCATTCGAGCGAACGTCCAAAGCACTTACCGTAATTTGACTTTACCAACAAGTGCAAGACACTTCTCCATTTCTGCTTAGTCGACCATCTCGACTCAACTGAAGTTTAGCACGAGAACAAAATGGGCCAGTTCTTTTTCTAATTGACTATTACGAGAACGATTCAACATGCATTTAATACCCCAAAATAAACCTTAACATGTTTTACCTGGACGACGGTATCGTGAGCGGCACGCGCAATCCTTATATAAATCTTTAACTCGGTTGTCTAAATGCAAGCTATAATGGGATTTAGCACTTTCTAAATTAGCGAAATACCGTTTTTATCAACTCGCATGAATTCATAAACGCTTACCGTTTTCTACTAACCGAGGATGTTTGGAGAACACATCGGGGAGTATGAACTTGATGACCATTCTTATCGGTAACAAGTTTTTCATTAAGATCTTCCTATCTAATGAGGTTTTTCTAATGCTGACCAAGACAATTAATAAAATAACCAAACTACTAGACAATTAAGTATAGTGCCTTCTACTCCTCACTTTGCTTCATCGTAAAAAATGAATGAAATCGTAATTTTAATATGGAATTTGATTTAGAATTAAGTTTTGATCATAAACATATTTGGGCCCTGAATCAGCAACCTGGTGCTTATTAAAAGCGTCTTTTTGAAACTTAGAAATCTCTTATATGAACAAAATGAAATTATAAATCAAACAAGTTTGTAATTAATAGCAATAAGCTGTTATGGTATAATGCATATTTGCATATACTTTTTCAAACTCATTTGATTTTGATGCTGAATCAGTTAGTTATCTGTTCTACCCTTCATTTGTTATGAGCAAAGATATCAATATAATTCTGTGATTAAATGAGTTATTAAAATAAATATCCGTCTAGATTATAGACTTAAAAAGCATTAAAAACACTGTTGTTGATTATCGTTCATCCAAAAATATCGATAATTGTTATCGCAATCAAATATAGATAAGCAATTTACAATCGACTAAAAAGTTATGAACGCAATGATTCAATGAATAAATCGCAGTAGATAAAGTTTTAATATAATCGACTTTATCCTTATCTAAATTGTAATGATATTTTTTGTTCATGAACAATCTAGAAAGGTACTATCTAATCATAATCATAGATAAATGTAGCTTTAACAAATTAATTGTATTGACAGAAATTTTTACTTGAACATAAATAATTTTGAAACATAGCAAATTCAATGTAAGTGAATTTTGGATTAATCGTTAATTTTAAATATATTATATATATTTTAATTTACATAATACAGCTATTAGATATGTTTGAGCTTAATGATCTACAAATGTTTAAAGCTGTACATTATATTGTTCATAATTTGTGTAAATTTAAATGAATATTTTGATAATTAATTATTACTTAATATTTAAATTATTATTTATATAAAATATGCTCAATTGCATATTAAATAAACGAATTTTTTAAATTGAAATATCAACATGTTGATAAATGCTTAAGTTACAAACGTTTTATTTATTACACTATCAGAAAGACACATTAGTTAAACGATAGTTCATTTTGCTTCTCTTACCTATAAATACATTGAATTAATAAGAATTAAAAACTATTAAATATGTTAATTAGAACATATTGAGAATCTAACAAGTGCGCTAACATTAAGGATACAGGTATTTGTAATATTGTGAATTGTTTAAAATCTTAAAGGATTGTTTATCGTGTGATAAATTAAATTAAATTGGAATTCATAAAAAGTAATCAGATAATTATGTGAAAAATGCTTCCTCAACAAGTTGTTATTTCGATGGCTCAACAAAAATGTTGAAAACGATTATTCGTTATATGAAAGTTCTTCACTCTTCGTATCTTTGATCATAAATCATGTAGGATTCGCAAAAACTGTATAAACGAGTGTTAAAAACATTCAATAAATACTTTTTGTTTAGCAGTACTAATTAAAAATGTCTTAAAAAATATTTTAAATGCTAACTCGTTCTAAAATTGGACTGTAAACGGGATAACAAAACTAAACAGAAAATAATGATTGCTAGAATTGAATACCCGCCATTAATACTTTAGGACATTTTCAATAATTACAAATTGCAATGCAGTCCAAAGGCCGTGTTCGCAAATAAGCAACATTAATAAAAAAGGTCGCGAAATAAGTGGATATTGCATTTAGCGACATTGTTGTATCACCCATTCAAGTAGTCTTAGTTAAAGCATATTATGAATAATAATCCTAAAGTCATATCATCAACACTTAACTTAATAGTGGTAAACAACCACAATAAAGATACTATAATATAATCGGTTGGAAGCGAAATCAGTACTACAACATCATATGAGTAAATTTACATAGGCATAATCACGATCGGTGTTTGCTCTAATCATTCTTAATATTTGGCTGATGCTTGAATAAATGTCACGTTTGCAGAGATGACTAACTGGATAAAGCACTTATCCTGACGTGGATTTTATTTAATCCACGTAAACTTAGTTTCTTATCGAAATTATGAAATATTGTATATTTATAAATATATATAGATATATATATTCTGATATATTTGGAAAAGCAAAGCATCCACTGCTCCTCTTCCAGAGAAACATTACCTTGACCTTTTGTATAGAATTCTGCTTAAAGCGATCGAATGTTCAAGATGTTCCTATACAGGTGAGAGATTTCGATGGAGCTGTTTCGACCATGTGGAGAAGCTTAATACAACGAAACAACTACTGAGGCCATTTAATCACTATTAGCAAATAAATCTGTTCGAGTCAACGATTATAACCGTCTATCGTGTCTTTAATCTCGCTGACGCAATGAATATCTAACTATCATGCTGATCTAGTTCTAAGCACAGGCTCTAGCAGCCACCCATTCATGTAAAAACTTCTTAATCACTGATGTCTGTTCAAGTGCAAAGTTGTTGTTTTTCGCTAAATCGTGATTCATTTGCTCAATACTTACAACCTGCAAAGTTCAACATATGTCGCAACTCACATTTGAGTCAATAAAAGCCTAGGTGTCAAACGACTTACAGGATTTGCTAACAGTTAGGCCAAAGTCACGCAAAAACGCTGATAACCAACCGTACAATCAGTTAAAACTTGCTTGTGTCAGCCTGGCCAAGCACGGACATTACGAAATGCTGTCTAGCGCATGATTCCATTCAAAATATCAACACAATCTTAACAAACACGGACACGAATGCAAAGACTGCATCCTCCTACGTACAGCAGCTGTCAAAATCAACAATTTTTATTCTCTAATCTCACAAAACAGTGCTTGAACGAAACGTCTTCGTCGATAATTATAAGTCGCAAAACAATCATTGCCGCAGTTATCTTTTAGCTGCTGCGTCAGGATCAGGTTGTATGGGGGCTACACCAGGAGCATATTTAGGATATGTTACGAGCCAACAGCGGCTAATCGCTAGCATAAAATTTAACTCATCTTGTCAGCTATCTGTTTGCAGTACTAGCACCTTTTGAAGTTGCGCTTTACATCACCGGGTCTAAATTGATCCCATTGCTAAAATGTACGCGGGATTGTAATCCCTGTACTATAAAGTACGACAGATCATTTCTAAAAGTTAGAGTACAACCTGAAAATTCATCGACACTCTCCGCCATTTTTGTTCGAAGCTTATATTTCTTCAACTTCGCAAACCCTTCGTCATTCTGCTACAATCTAACTAACACAAAAAGGGGTTGCAATCCCGAACGCAATGGAACGTTTGTTCACTACGTTAGACCATTTCTCGAACAGCTCACTAATCACAACAACTAAACATGAGCTAACATCGACCGCTCGAAAAGCCTTAAACTCATAGTCACGAGCACATGTACCAATGGCATTCGAGAGAACGTCCAAAGCATTTGCCTCGGTTTGACTTTACGTACAAGTACAAGGCACTTCACCTTTTCAGCTTAATTGACTATCTCGACTTAAATGATATAGTTTAGCACGAGAATCCATAAGGCTAGTTATTTTTCTTGTTGACTATTAATAGTACGATTAATCAATACCCCGAAATGTACATCAAAATGTTGTACTGGAGGACGGTTTACTGAGCGGGACGCCATTAGCAATATAACCTAAACTCAGCTGTCCGAATGCGGGCTACAAGAAGATGTTGCTCCAGCTAAATTGGGGATAAACCGAGAGTATTAACCCGCATGAATTCTAAACGCTTACCGAATTATACTAGCCTACGAGATTTCGGTGAACACTTCGGGGAGTGTAAACTTCCCAGCCATTATTATCGGTGACAAGTCCTTCATTAAGATCTACCTAACTAATGAGGTTTTTCAACTGCTGACCAAGACAATTGAGTAAATAGCCAAACTGCCAGATCCCTAAGTATTGTGCCTTCTACTCAAACACTTCGTTTCATCGTCAAAGATGAATGAAATCGTAATTTTAATAAGAATTTAGTTTAGGATTACGTTTTTATCGTAAACACATTTCTGCTCTGAAGCGGCAACATGGTGCTGATTAAAAGCGTATATTTGAAACTTATAAATTTCTTATATCAATTAAAATAAATAATAAATCAAACAAGTTTGTAATTAATAGCAAAGACCTGTTATGGTATAACGCATATTTGAATAATCTTTTTAATACTCATTTTACTTTAGTTCTGAAACTGTTATTTACCTGTTCTAAACATCATTCATTATTAAAAAAATAAGATACTTTTATTAAATGAGCTATTGAAAGCAATATCGAAATAGATTATAGACGTCAAAAACATTAAATACGCCGTCGTTGACTATTGTTCATCAAAAAAATATCGATAATTGTTATCGCAATTAAATATCGACAAGCGTTTTATAATCGACTTAATAATATATATATGAATGCAATGATTCAATGGACAAATCGCAGTAGATAAGATTTTTGTATTATCGACTTTATCCTTATCTAAATTGTAATGACATTATTGGTACATGAACAATCTAGAAAGATACTATCTAATCATAATCATAAATAAATGTAGCTTTACCAAACTTATTGTATTAACAGAAATTTACTTGAACAGAAATAATTTTGAAACAGAGCAAGTTCAATGTAAGTGAATTTTGGATTAATCGTTAATTTTAAGTATATTATATATATTTTAATTTATATAATACAACTATTAGATATCTTTGAGCTTTAGAATCCACATAATTTAATAGCTGTACATTATATTGTTCCTAATTTGTGCAAATTAAAATGAACATTTTGATAATTCATTGTTATTTAATATTTAATAAATTATTTTTATTAAATATACTAAATTGCAATTAAATAAACGAATTTTTTAAATTGAAATATCAACATGTTGATAAATGCTTAAGTTACAAACGTTTAATTTATTACACTATCAGAAAGACACATTAGTTAAACGATAGTTCATTTTTCGTCTCTTATCAATTAATACATTAAATTAATAAAAATTCAAAGCTATTAAATATGTTAATTAGAACATATTGAGAATCTAACAAGTTAGCGAATATTAGGGACCAAGGTATTTGTCATATTGTGAAATGTTTAAAATCTTAAACGGATTGTTTATCGCGTGATAAAATAAATCAAATTGGAATTCATAAAAAGTAATCAGATAATTATGTGAAAAATGCTTCGTCAACAAGTAGGTATTTATATGGATTTACAAAATTGTCGAAAACGACAATTCTTTATATAAAATTTTTCACTCTTCGTATCTTTGTTCATCAATCAAGTAGGATCCGCAAAAATTGTATAAACGAGTGTCATTAAATACGTTTTATTAAGCAGTAGTAATTAAAAAATTTACTAAACAAATATTTTGAATGCTAACTCGTTCTAAAATTGGGACTGTATACTGGATAACAAATCTAAACTCAAACTAATGATTGCTAGAATTAGAATACCCGCCATTCACGCTTTTTCTTTCAACAGAAATAGGAAATTACTTTAAAATTGATATCTTATTTTTGTATTATTAAGCTATCCATTCATTTATTCTTTTGTATTATAATGCATTTGTAAATAATGTTTTATTAAAAATTTAATTATTTAGCCCTTTTTTCTTTAAATGATGCAACTAAATAATATGTGATTTGTTCACATTTTTAAAAATTACGAAATTTTGATAAGGGCTTTTATATATATTATTTTCTCTATTTTATTTTGTATATGGAAATAATATTAAATATAAAGTATCTTTAATAATAGTCACCTTTAAATTTGTTTATTGTGCTTAGTGGACTACTTACAAACAGTTTGTTCATTCTACAACCGAAAGTTATCAAAGAATACAATCAATAAACTACAAATTTCCGTTTTTATAAGATCTGATATACTGAAAATTCAAAAGAGGTAAGGAAATGCTATATGATGATGATAGTCCTCCGTTTGCGGAGCTTGCCAAACTAATAGATAGACATCATCTTGTTGAACTACTAGGTTACCAGTGTATGAAAATATTTACTGAATGGAGACAGTTCAATTCATTTAAAATTGATGTTGAAAGATTATGTATGAAAGAATATTCAAATCATCTGTGGACTCGCGATGAGATCACACAACATACTTATCGTAATAAGCTAAAACAAATTTTTTTCATTAATTTTGACATGAACTCGAAGATAAAACAACTAAGCACTTACCTATGGACACACATATCAGAACTCATTGATCCAATATTCGACAAAGTGTTTAATGACGAATATAATAAAAATATGTTTAATGAGAGCAACAAATTAATTGTGAATAATAAATCGTGTGATAAAGGATTACAATCGGTTGGATTTGAAAAAGTACTTCAAAATACTACTCCTCCATCAATTTCAAATAATAATCGACTAACAAAGTCTAATGATGTATCCGACATACAAAGTTTGCCACCACTACCACTGAAGATTGCTCACAGTAGCAACCATCATAGTAAAAATGACAGCTGGAACTTGAACGACTCAGAACGAAACGACGACCACAATGAAATTGATAACCAAAAAGACGCTACTTATCCACTTGTTTACTACAGTGGAGAAGATTATTCTTTCTTTTGTCGGGAATGTAGAATACGTTCAAAGCGATTAAAAACAAACACTTATAGAATTGATAACTTGGATATATTTAACAAACGCGTACAGTCAGCCAATACTCGATTTCCAGTACCAGCAAGTAGAAAACGAAACTACAATAGAAGCAATAGCACGGGATTAATAAAAACAAACAGTAAATCTACTGGTAGTAGATATATTGGAAATCAAAAGGAGTCAAATAAATTTGGAGATTGTGATAATCCACAAATCGGCAATAAGTCTAATAAATCTATCTCGCCACTTATTGAAAATCAAAGCAAATTATCATCTTTCCCGAAAACCGATATTTCATCGAAAATCGAAGGAAGTAAAAAATCAGTTATTCTAGATCAAGAAAACACATACTTTGATTTAAATGTAAATCATGAACAAATGAGAAAAATACCAGAAAACGAAAATAGAAATGATTATCAAAGCTGTACAAAGCAATCCCCGCAAGAGCGAAAACATATTGATGACGATATTTTAGAACAAATATTTTGCAAAATAATTAATTCAGTTAGCAGCACTGAAGATGATGAAGCTTTAGCTAAAAGTGTGGGCACACAAACAGCTTTAACAGGAGAAAAGGCTTTGGTTATTAGAAAGAAATCTTCGACAACTAGGCGCTCAATTGCTATGACTAAGAATGACAGTTGTACTGAGGAAGTTCAAAATACTTCTATTAATATTATAAACTGAGGCACATATTGTTTGCCCAAGATTTAAATGAACTATATGGATCAATGTTGATGTTGTCATCATCAAGAGTAGAACGCTCTCCTCGAAATATCAATCATCAAGTTTTTGACATTTCGCGAAATGTCAATAAACGAAAAAATAGTAGACCAACAAAACGCGTGACGCCAGCGAAAGCAACTAATCTTAAAAACCCAATAATAAAACCAAGACCTCAAAGAAAACAGTCAAATCGAAATGTTAAGGAACGATGTATTGAGTATAGTGGTTTACTGGTTGAGCAGCAAATTGAAAGTATATTTCCTAATAAAGTAGACACACATACTCAGACTATAGTACATTGTCCTGGACCATCAACGGCTTCCAAAAAACGAAAAGCTGCTTTCAATACAAGATCTAGCTTCCAAACTAATTCAGCAAATAACAATCTTAAGCCTAGGAATAATACGTCTAAAAAGGGTATTGTTAGAGTGCCTCCTAATAAGAAAAATATCAACACTACCCGTCCTGATGATAAAGCCTTAACGAATAAGACGAGATTGTCTGCTGTGCAACGAAAGTTTAATGACGACAATGAAGGAATAATTAGCAAATCAACAACATTCATAAAGGAAACCGAAAATGATAACACAGGCAAAGGTAACAGGCAACATGACGATCAAATAGAAGTAACATCGTTGAATAAAATGAATACTTTAGGGATGCATGAAAATCTAAAGACTAAAATCATTGAGCTAGTCCCGCTTAATTTGCCGATCAGAAAAAACTCAACAACAACAAAAGTATATGGTAACCATACAAATGCCACTGATTCGGAACTAAAACAAAATTTGAGGAGCTCGGAACAAGGACACAAGAGTATGTCGAGTGCTGATCTTTCACACGGAACTAGTGAGCCGAAACTAATCAGCAAGACTACCTTACCATCTGAAAGTAGTACAAGTAATGTTACATCATCAATATCACATGACATCATGGGTGTTGGCAATTCAGTAATGGATATGACAAAACTTAAGAAAGATGATCCAAAATTCGTTTGCGAAAAGCGTGTTTGCCAGCATCCACATCAGCAGATGATTAACATGTTACCATCCGAACATTTAAACAAAGAACCATTTAATTCAAACTGTATGAAAAATAAAATCAAAAGACAAAAAAATGTAGCCGTTGCAGACTCTAATTTTACGGCACCAACGAGATTTATCAATTCTTCCAGCGAACGTGTCTACGAGGAAATAATAGATTGCGATGATGACAGAACGGAGGTTGCTGAAATTCACCGTAATACTCAATCTAATTTTAATAGAAATCAAGTCAAATCGACGAAATTGGCTGATAAACCAAAGATATGCCAAGATCAATGTAAATCAAGAATAGATCCATTAAGTAGGAAGCGTGCCCGTCTTGAAGACATAGAGCCGTCTCAGCACATTAGAAATTGTTTTCGAAATAAGTGTTTACCGGCCAAAGGAAGCAGTTCAACTGTACCAGCATTTAAAATTGATAACGGTGATTATATGTCTAGTCAAATAAAAAATGATGGGAAACAAGTAACTAGTGTTGTTGATAAACAACCTCCAGAAGTTATCCTTGAGAAAAATAAAAGCAACCCAATAAATGATCAAAGTGAATGTAAAAATTGTGTTAATATTTGGAAAACCAGCAAATACGTAGATAGGAAAACCTGCAAAGATAATGAAATTGTGGATAGCAAATCAGCAAACGATGCCGATAATAGGTCGACGATGGCATCATTTGAAGTTAAAAGTATTACGGCTGCACCTGTACTAACCCAACCTATAACTATGCAACAAAGATCCTTTGAAATAGCGATGGATCGAATCCGTACTACTAGTCAGCAAGGAGATCTAACACAACGTAAAAACATTGAGATTAAGAAAGTGTGTGATAGTCAAAAATATAAACAATCTAAGGATATTATTTCAATGAATCAAGGTAAGTACATAGAGCAGCAGAGTAATCTGCATGACAAGCACAACAATCCTTTAGAAAGAAAAGTAAAAGATGCTTCTAAGAGTGTAAACAATAACAGGCAATATTCGACTGAGCCATTAACCAGCAAAGCTGTTACCGGAAAAGTTCATTGTTCAAATGATACAACACTTAATAAAACAGGTGTTGCTTCTACTGTCAGCGACAATGTAGCGAGAAAAACCTACGAATTAAATAATTCACGTCAAATGTTTCGGGGGCAAAAGCAAGACAACAACGATAGACGATATCGTGGTACATATTCATCCAATCGACACCTCGACTATATAGCAAAAGTCAGAAGATATGAAAATAGAGATATACACAATTCAGCAACTAGAGCTGGTAATCCTTTTAGCAAAATTGCTGGCCATGGCTGTTGTAGTGGTCCCTACGGAATTGGAAGACAACGACGACAAAATGAAGAAATGACTGAGCAGGAACGAAATACACTGCTAGAGAATTTGCAACTAGGAGGATACAGTAAGAATGAAGCACATAGGATCATGAATTTTAATACAAAACCTAATGTTGTTAACGATACTTATTACTGCCCAATCAGCAAGAGAGATCCGCGGAGGATACCTCCTATTTACCTACAGCAGCAAGGGAGGCCATATAGTACAATTATGGACAATCATTCTGCTGGGATAAAAATTGATCAAAGCGATCAAACTCAAATAAAAGATAAACAAGAAACAAAGCTGCTGAATAAACAACTTGTAGGTTATCATGATTCTGGTACAGTAAAGAATACCACAAGCGAGAAAAAATCGTCCGAAAATTTAAGCGGTCGAGATGGATATGCTGGATGCAATAAAGATAATATGAATAGTTGTTGGTGGAATCCAACAGGACTGTTTGAATTGAATGAAACTGAAAGTAGTGCGAATTATAGGAAGGTAAATGATGAGTTTCTGAAGAAGTTGAAAAAATTGGATAATGTAAACTACCACAAATTCTTTCCTGACATGTGGGCTAAACAGATGCTAGCTGCAGACAATGAAACGTTAAAAAGAATAACACTAGAAGAAGCAGAAAGTTTAACACAAAGTAATAACAAGCAAATGCATCATGTAGAGGCTGGGGCAAATATGGAAGTGACTGAAATTAATAATAAGGATATTCAATTAGCACAGACTATTAAAGGTGATAGGCAAATTTTAAGTTGTGCTAAAGATTTACCAAACGAAAACAAGACACAAACAGATCTTAATGCTGCTACATCAATTCATTTACTACAGGATGAGAATGATAAAAGCGTTTTGATTGATCGATATAATACAGATTATAATATCGAGATCGATCAAATTGTAGCTACGATGAGTGAATTAATAAATAATAGTGAATTGTGTGATGCACCCTTATCACAATCAAGTGACAATCCTGATATAATAAGCGCAGATCTAAAATCATTACCATCATTTGATTACTACGGTTCTACAAGTCTAGATAACGTAAATGACTACCCGAATTGCGAGATATCAACGAAAGAACATAAAATTGAGACATATGAATCAGTTGTCGACAAGCGGGATAAGCTTTCATCAAAAAACAATACTTTGGCGGAGAGTTCTACACTAGAGACAGTGAGTCAAGGAGAAGAAATTGGAAAGCAAGGCACCACAAGCATAAATATTTCTAAACAAAAATGCCATTCAACGTCTTTTGAAGGTGACAGTAAACACTTGATTCAAAGTCACAAGGATTTTAGCAAGAAACGTGCAACTAATAAACATCACATTTTTGATTTCCCTAAAAAGCATTCTTCACGAAAGCACAAGCGATACGAGGAACAACATCATAAGCACTCTAAGACAAAGAAGAATTATAAGAATGAAGGTAAATCTGATAATGTGACAAGCGTCGGTGGAACTGTTGCTACACCTACAGTAATTGGATGCACAGAAATACGACCAACAAATTTACAAAAATTGGGGCGTAGGCTTAGAAGCGCCGTCCATTTAGTAAAAAAATAATATTAGAACAGACGATACACTAATTAAAACGATACACGATTACGATAACTTTGCAGTAAAGAATATTCTAATTATAGGCTGATGTTTACTTTGCTGTTTTTATCAAAAATTTTACTCGTTATGTCTAAATTGACTTATATATTTTAATTATTTCGTTACTTAAACATCCATAAATTTACTTACTCTGCTTATTGTTATGTGCGATTTTATGATTATAGAATATTTATCAAAGCGTTGTCATGTAAATTATGCAATTTACAAATTTGTAATATACAGAAAAAAAATAAGATTAATCTTAATAACTGAACAATTTGACTACGGAAGAATTCGATAACCAAGTTAATGTTTGCTTATAATTACTCCTCCACGTGTTATTGTTTAAAGTTAACTATTGTTTACATTTAACTTCTTTAATATTTACAATACTAACAATCGATTGAGAAAATTGTGGCTAACTAAACATATTTTCAAATGCGTATGTATAAAATAATTTTAGCCTAGATCATTGAGAAGGTGAATATTTGCAAGATCACCAAGACACTTGATTGTTTAACAATCATCATCAGCGTCGCGACTGTAAGTAGAGCGCACGCGATTACCTTAAGCCGGAAAATGATAATCAGCTCGCCACATAACGTCATCAGCTAACGGTCGTTGCTGAGTAGTCGTTATCTAATTTGTCAAGCCAGCATTAGCTTCTATTAATCGTTGCTTTCGGTTAATTTTCTTATAAGTGATGTCATTCGAGTCATTTTCTGGTTACAATTAATCAACGCACGTGTTAAAGGGTCCAGTATTTGATGCTTGATCATCGATGTTAAGGCTGTATGCAATGATTTGGTCTTCGACACGCTCTCTACGGGATAATTGTTGATCTTACCGTTATCGACCCCCTTTCGAAGGTTAAAAGCTTTGTTGCGAATCTGATCAAGCAAATCGTTTTTAAATTTCTTGTCCCTAGGCGGCGATTTGTCCTTCTCTTGATTGCTAGTAGTTTTGTTTCCACTATCAAAATTAATCATACTTATTAGTTGGTGAAGTTCGTCAATATGTGCGTGGTCATATATGAGTAATGATCGTTTTGACTGATCGGCATTATTTAAACTGTTCTGGGGTAATTTCATTGTCGTATAATTCATCGACAATTTACACGGTTCAAGGGATATAACTGAATATGGCGCTTCTCCGTCATTCAAAGATTTGGATTGAAATTTGTCGTAAACGGGTAACATGCCTTCAACAGCAAATGAACGTCATTTGCGCATTTGGTATCGCGTAATAGGTGCATCACAGCATCGGTATGTAGATTCTACTGACACGTTCTTGTTGAGATTAGCGTCTGCCTCGAATAGGCGTTCATCAGGTTCACATGTTTTCTGTTGAATGTGGTCAAAGGCCAATATTGGAAGCCGATTATGTTCACGCAGCTAACAAAATTAAAAAAGTTCACAGAATTATATAAACACTGACGATTTTAACTTTTGTTAAAGTGATTTATTTGTAGATCATAAGTGATAGTGTATCAAGCAGTTTAAGATAAAAACACAATGTGTTTTTGAGTTAATGGCAATAATAAGAATTAATAATTGCATTACGGTATCGCTTTTATTATAACGTGAGTGAAGACTCAATTAGGAGTTTGTTATTCGTACTTTAGACAAGCAAACTAAAGTGACAAAAACAACTCTTCTACAAACGTTTCGCCCTGGAAGAGCTCTTTAATCTAAAAATGTACTTAGATTAAGCAATTAGAACGTTTTAGAGGAAAGTTCTAATTACTTAATCTGATAACATTTTTAGTTTAAGTCAGTACCGTGACTTCAATAATTATCCATAGGCACCTTAAAACACGTTTTAACAGTGTTTAAAGCTCGAAAAACGAAACTACCCTTTATCTGAATCATCAGAGGGAATTTAGCATAAGCTCTGTGCATGGCAGTGCGTATTGCAGTTTAACAATGCATCAGGCACTAAATTCCTTTTAATAGAAATGCTGTTTTACAGGGACACTTTAAAGTGTACAAATATATAAAATATAATTTGTTGTTACACCTGCCCTGGGACACACTAATTGTGTAGTCATAAATAAATCACTATGTTTTCCTCATAAGAGGCATAAACACCAGGCAGCATCCTATATATCCTCATCAGACTAAGGAATAGAACCGAATTATTCTCGCAATATTCAAAGTCGCTATGTATGCCCAGCCATCTTATGTGTGACGACAAACTTTTACAACGGCAGACATATTTCGCTCTTACTGAGCTCATCAGTACTGTGACTACAATAATCATCCATAGGTTTCTTAAGACACGATTAAACAGTGTTTAAAGCTCGAAAAACAAAACTACATATAATCTGAATCATCAGAGAGAATTAAGCATGCGATCTGTGCGTGTCAGTACCTACAGCAGTTTGATCATGCATCAGGCATCATTCTTTTTAATAAAAATGATGTTTTACAGACCATTCCAAGTGTACGAATATATTAAATATAATTTGTGCTTACACCTGCCCTGGGACAAAACCGGTGTATTCATAAATAAATCACTATGCTTCCCCCACATGGAGGCAAAAACACAAGGTAGCATTCAATACATCCTCATCCGACCAATAAATAGAACCGAATTATTCTCGCAATATTCAAAGTCGCTAAGTATGCCAAGTCATACTATGTGTGACGACAAAATTTAAAAACGGTAGACGAGTTTCGCTCTAACGCAGCTTATCAGTACCGTGGTGTAGCTTGGTCTTTCGAAGTCAATAAGGTGAATTTTTTCTGTGTAATAGATATTAGCAGGATCATTAAATGAATAATACAATAAATTAGGAAGGAAATACCACCGCTGCCTGTGTCATCAGACGACCAATATATAAATTAGAGGTTTGATTCTACAATAACTTTCTATTACACCTATCTGCTTCTTTCTATACATAGAGAATTTCATGCTGGTAAATGCATGAAATTGCTGGTAAATGCAATTTCATGCTGGTAAATGCAACGTCAAATAATTACAATACCGATTGCATTGTTGACTGACTCAACTGACTATCTTTAATGTGGAGAAGCAGCGACTTTGTTCCGAGTCTATATTGGATGACCAAATTCCTAGCCTTATCTCTTAGGCTAAGACCGGCGACACCGCAAAAGAATATCATTTCGATTGCTTTACGAGAGATGCTATTTTTTCTGTCAAACCCAAAGCTTATGACAATAGATAAGATAATAACAAGATTGCGTTGTAAACCGAAAGCTTTGCCTAAAGACTCAACTCCCACTTCACAACGACAACATGTACAAAGAACGAATTGATGCGTTAGCTAAACAGATCCGATTCTCAATCTCCCTGATGTTATTGTCGGCCCTCGATAACAATACTCCAAGATACTTGAAGTCCTCCACACCAGGAAAAACATGTTCTCCAATTCGGGTTGACATTTACACCTGAATCCGAGTCGAGCACATAGAGACCATCTTGGAAGTACTAACCAACATCCCTGCTGCTTGGCATTCCATCGTAAATCGAATTATTAGGCATTGTAAGTATTCAGGACAAGAATCCAATGCCATGGATTCAACACCATGATTGAACACATATCCTTATGTTTAATCATGGTGTTGGTTATTCACGAATTCTTACGAGAACAAACGTGCAATAATTTAACACCACTTGCATTCAGATCAGAGAGTCCGTCCCTCCTCAACGCACTCTTTTAAGTGCTATTGCAGCTATCAACATGAGCATTGAAGTCACATAATAAAAAGAGGGAATCTCACATACATGAATTCTATCAAACAGAGCTTGAAGGTCTTCCACTAAGACCTCGTATTCTGAGATAATGTTGGGAGCATACATACACACAACAATTATCCCCTTTTCTTCTTTGACTAAAAGCCTCAGAGACGCCAGCTTTTCGGTCAATGGATTAAATCGCTCTAACACGAACGACAACCAGGGACTTGTAAGTATCCTTACACTTGCCTGTCGTCGCTTTACATTGGTAACTCCCGAATAGTTGAATGTTCAACCTTGATCCACAAATTTAGTTCCAGTTCCGGAAAAGTGAGGAGAAGTCACTTAGACTATTTCTAGACCGAAGCGAACCATCTCTTCAACTAATTCTGGTTCCTTTCCCACCAGCGAGATTACATTTCACGTTCCTACATAAGGCTAGTACTCTTCGGATGTTGATTTATCTTTCGCTGTATCCGTACAACTGCCTATCCACACGGCACCCGACAATGAAAACTCCTCTGGTGAATGGTTCTTCCAACTTAATTTATATTTTGTAATTTTTTGCTAGTCATTTTCATTGTCTTGGTTTGTTTGTTCGGATATCTCTTGTTCCCGATATCCTTTGATGATCCAACATCGCTTCAAGATTGCTACTGTAAGGAAATAGGCCTCCGTGACTCTCCTCCGCATTTTCCTCAATTGTCAAATCTGCCGTTGGAGTTATTGGCAGGATCTGAGATAGTCTATGAAAGGATTATCCCTACTGCTGATGCAAACCGTCCAATTATTAAGCCTTAGACCGATTAATGTCGAACATACGTTGCCTAGTCTGCTCCATGAATAGGCTAATAGGCAATATGTGCTAGTTTAATACTTAATCGACTGGCACCTAGTGGCCCGATCATAGCATAGAATATTAGTAATAATTTTAGTAATAAATTTTAAATAATTTTAGTAATAAATTTTAAATAATTTTAGTAATAAATTTTAAATAATTTTAGTAATAAATCTAAGCAATCAAAGCGTAGAATCTTACAAAATACATACGGTGAAGCATTTGATATAACCATAAATGGTATCACTCTCATTAGTCATAAATGGTATAACTCAAAAATAGAATCAAGGTACGCCATGTACCTTGATATCTTCATATGGTATTGCTATTTTGTTTATACTAAATGCATTAAATCAGCTGAATAGTCGAATTATAAGTTACGTAATGTACATTGATATCTTCACATGGTATTCGGATTTTGTTTCTGCTAAATGCATTAAATCAGCTGAATAGAGGAATTATGATTTTGTGAAACATCAAAAAGTCAGTTGCCAAGAAATTTTCGCTAACTATATACTGTTAGCGAAAACTATTTGGTCTAAATTAGCGTATATTAAACTCACTTGTGATACTGAACACGAGTGACTCT
Source organism: Pomphorhynchus laevis (assembly GCA_012934845.2). Taxonomy (NCBI): domain Eukaryota; kingdom Metazoa; phylum Acanthocephala; class Palaeacanthocephala; order Echinorhynchida; family Pomphorhynchidae; genus Pomphorhynchus; species Pomphorhynchus laevis. Next base: position 27,753 of record WNNJ02001221.1, on the reverse strand, counting down.
AATTGAACATATAGTCAATTAAAACCGTTCCATGATATATTGCCTAAAATACTTGGATACATTATAGGAGACAGCATTGTTGAGAAAATTATCTTACATCTAATTTGTTTTGAAAAGATAGGAATCAGGAACCCATCAACTTGCAACTGTACATAATATCACAGTTCAGTTAAGATTTCCAGTTCTGCCACTGTTTGTGTAGTTGTTTGGGGATTCTTGAAATAAAAATATTGTTTTCAAAAATGCAAATAGTTGCAAAGCTACTCAATGTAGGCAAACAATTATAGTTTTATCGGTTGGAGACTTGTTTACGATGCTCAGAAATTGGAGCAAACCAGGAAGTAAATTGTGACTTAACGATAATTGAGACAAATACTTGTTTAGTAATACTCAAGATTTCCATTATATTTTTGATTCATGTTACAGCTGGAAGGCCTTGAATCGAGAAATAGGGTATAAATGATATTTAAGAGTAAAATTCGTTCGCATGCCTACTTGTCGAACTGAATGATGGACCAATGTATGGCATAAAACAATTGGAAATGAAATAAAGAGTCAACTCCAAAAATATGTCGAAGAGTCATTTTTAAGCCAATATAAGATTATGTCCTCAAAATCACACTATTAAAAGCACTAATGATATCCATAAATTGAAATGTACGAGCCTATATAGTGTGGAATGGTAATTCTGGGCATTTGGCAGGGTGGTCTTTCTTTGAAATATATATTTTAATTGTTTTATCTCTTCATATATTCAGTCACATGCCAAACCAATTCGCTAATTATGAAGAAAGAAATAAAACAAATACGAAGAGCCTATAAGAACAATTTAAATGGCATATTTTCATCACTTAATTATGTCACAACCGTAAGATTAGAGAATGTAGCGAACGCTGTTAGGAAACAGATAGCAATCGAAGTACCCACAAATACGCGGAAATCCTTCACACTTACAGATGAATTTTATGAATATTCATGGGCATCTGATATCGATGTCTATGTAGCGTATGTAAACAGTTCAAAGCAGAATCCAAGAAGGAAATCAATATTCATGATAGAGCATATATCATACTTATATTAAAAATTTATCAAACTTATATAGCATATACATAAACTTTGACATTAAATTAACAAACAAAATATATTTCATAAGAATATGATATTAATATCACATGATATTAAAAACTGTAAATTAATTATTTTAGAACATATTATTGAAGAAAATAAGGCAATATTAAATCAAAAACTATTATAAAGAGAAGATTTTTGGATTTAAACGCTTCATTCCATTCACCAATTAGAATTGAATGACGTGGTACAAGGAATTAACATAAGTAGTATAGTAAATAATAAAGAACTATAATATAATAATCAGGTTAAACGCAAGCCAAGAAGTCATGGTGATAAAATGAATAAGAAAAATAGAGTTAAATATATATAATTGCTCATAATATATATGAGTAATTAGAAATACTAAAATATCTTTAATATATAATAAGCTAAAAGATCTTTATGTAAATATAAGAAGTTTTTCTAAAAATATCATTTGTTCAATAAATCAAAGATTAATTAACGATTATGATATATATTCGTAAAATAAGGTATAAATTGTAATGTACTAAAATAAAAGTACAAGTGAGGTATAAAGTATGGTTCAAATATATTATAATAAAGTATATTCTATAATAAAGTATAAATAAGCTATAGACATTAGAACAAAAAATTTGTAATTATAATAATGAATTGAAATCAATATGTAACGATGACATTAGAAACATCATAGAAATAAATTGCAATTGCAAAAGTCTTAATTTTGAAAAGATAAATGAACATTTGCGTACTTATAATCTAGAATTAATTAAAAATGGTGAACTAAGGAAAATGAAATCAAAAGGGTATAAATATAGATTAAATATTTTTTATCCAAAAATATTATTCAAAAATAATTTACAAATCTGGTTCCCTCAAATGGGCTTATGAACAAGTGAAAAATATCTAATTCAACTAAGTCAATTATTTGCTATGTATACAAATTCCGGACCGGCCGACTTGTCTGTATGCCCATTGAATTTGCCCTCATTAGCGTAATTGCCAATTCACATCTGATCTTGTTCACATATTTGTTGTAACCAACATTTGAGTTTGAGCAAATTTTGCTGCTAGCCTTCTAATAAGATCGTTTGCTGCCACACCTGCCCCTAATATTAACTAACAAATTAGTTGATTAATTTTTCTATTAATCAACTTACCAAAGTAAGCATTTAAGTCATTAAATGCTTACTAAATAATAAACGCTTACTAAATAATAAGTCATTAAATGCTTACTCAATAATAACAATAAAAATAAAATTTCCAGCTCGTTAAAATGTATACTTTAGTAAGCTGATTAATAGTGAAAGCTCGAATATATCTAAGATAAACATTTGGAAAGATTATATATTTGATAAAATTAAAAATAAAATGAAAATAACAAACAATTATAAAAGGAAAGATAAAATTAATAAAGATATGTATAAAGAACTTACTAAATTAAAGGATAACTATATAATAACAACTATTGATAAAGCTAGTAATAACTTTGTCTTCATATGCAAAAAGCTTTATTATGATATACTAATGAAAGAGGTTAATTCTAATGATTTAAATGTAAATCCAACATATGAACGTAGTGAGTTGAGTTTAGAAACAATTATTACAAGTCACTGTTCTATAATGGATAAAAAGGGTATAAAGGTTGAATTAGATAATAAAACTATACCTATATTATATTGGAATCCAAAATTACATAAAAATCCAATAAAACCTAGGTTCATATGTAGTGCGTTTAAATGTACATTAAAACCACTTTCTGTCTATATGAATAAAATACTTAAAGTAATTAAAGCACACTTTTAAAAAATATTGCAAGGTAATCGAAATTAATACTGGTATAAAACACTATTTCAGTATTAATTCTACAAAAGAATTTTTAGAACAGACAAAAGGAATAAATTTTCAAAATATAAATACATACGATTTTAGTACGCTTATACAAATCTAGATTTAGTAGATATTAAAGAAGCGTTAGTAAAATTAATTAATCTTATATTCGGAAAAAGATATACATATATATGTTATAATAATTATAACGCCTATCTAACAAAAATTAAACCATCAAATAAATATAAATATATGGATAAAATTGAATTAATAGAATCCTTAAATATTTTGATAAATCAAAATTATTTAAAAGTAGGGACATCTATATTTAGACAAGTAAAAGGTGTTCCAATGGGTGGTAATAGTAGCCCAATTATAGCTGACTTGTTTTTAAGCTTTATAGAATATGAATTTGTTCATAACTGTGTAAAAACTAAATCTAAACAATATAAATATATGAAATATATGTTTCGATACATTGATGATATATGTGTATTTAATTCTAATAATTTTTATTCAATTAGTGAGCACATTTATCCAGAAAGCCTTATTCTTAACAAAACCAATATTAATGATAAAGAAGGTGTATATCTAGATATGAACATTAAATTAACATTAACTAAAACTACTATTAATTTATATCGTAAAGATGACATATTTAAATTTACAAGAAACATATTTTTGCATGAGCATTCATGCATACCATATAATATAAAATATAATACATTAAATAATGAAATTTTAAGAATTGCAACAATATGTAATGATATTGGCTTTCTTCAAAATCATTTAAATAATTTAATAGATACATATTTTAAACTAGGTTACTATAAAAATAACATCAAGCAGAAAATTTTAAATTATATAAATCAACACATTACATCTACAATTGCAATTAACTTGTAAACAATTACCAAACGAGTTAAAATGTGTTTTTATAATAAAATCCCAAAGATGTCAACAGTGACCAGTTTAGATACAACTCATTGTTGTTGACATGTCCTTTTTGATGGACAAAAATTACAAGGAAATGACGTTTCTTGTGAAAAAAAACTATTCTTTCATCTCAGTAACCACTTTTTGCCATTTTACGACACATTATTGCATAATGTAATACTGTTATGTTACTTATATTTTAGAGTTTTTTAAAGATTTAATGTAGAAATGAGTAATACGATTACGATCAATTTCATAGGGTTGTATGAATGAAGTGAGTTTCATGACATGGAAAGTTGTTAGATCAAGAATTAACTATAATACTGCAGTAAACGAAATTCCTATTTAAACTCGTTAAATTTTTGACAGAATAAAAATCTCTGTAAATATGTTACGAAACATAACTTACTAGAATAAATTACAAGTAAGAACGAACAATCAAGAATTGATCTTTGATGAAATCCATGTTTACATGGATTTACTATAAAAATAGTAAAGAAAATAGCAAAATATATAAATCCACACAATAATAAAAATAAATTTAAACTCTTAAGCGGAAAGTACTTAAAGTAATTGAAACACATTTTAAAAAATATTATAAGCTAATCGAAATTAATACCTGTATAAAACATTATTTCAGAATTAGTTCCACAAAAGAATTTTTAGAACACACAAAAGGAATAAATTTTCAGATTATAAATACGTACGATTTTGATACGCATTATACAAATTTAGATTTAGCGGATATCAAAAAATAGAAAAATTAATTAACCTTATATTCAAAAATAGATATACATACATGTTGTAATAACTATAACGTTTACCTCACAAAAATTAAACCATCAAGTAAATATAAATATATGGATTAAATTGACTAAATCGAAGCCTTAAATATTTTGATAAATCAAAGTTATTTGAAAGTAAGGACATCTGTATTTAGACAAATAAATTGTGTTCCAGTCGGAGGTAATAGTAGCACAACTATAGCTGACTTATTTTTAAGCTTTATAAAATATTAAGCAAGATTACATCCATTGTAAAATCAACATGTTTCTGGCGAAGCATCCCGAGAGTGTAAATCAAAAAAATAATGTTGTTGATATTTCGGCTGGACATGCAGCTCTTTTCAATATGAAATACAAACTGATGATTAAATAACAAATTGATAGATAAATCACTATATTGTGGCTTGTGGCGACTCGGGATCCTGGGTTCGTCTATCTCGTAGGTTGAAACTACTTCATTTTACCTCCCTTAGAATTTCATTAGCGGTAGACCTGATACCGCTAGGTTTTTAATTCTCATTGACAGTCTGCTTTGTTCCCCTCCATTGTGCTAGAATTATATATTAGTAATGCTTCTTTTATTAGACGACGGTTTAACGCTTCTTCTTTCAGTAGCATCCTACTATTGTCAAAGTCAATTTTATGACCTGTAGAAGTGAAGTTGTTGAATAACGCGAATGAAACTATTTTCCTTTCAGATTGTATTTATGCTGATCTATTCGTGTTGTTAGGTCTTGCTTAGTCTGATCAATATACATATTGTTGTAATCTGAACAGGGAATTTTGTAAATCACTTTGTACGTACATCGTTTCGGTTTGATCTTAAATAAGCCAGTTACTTTAGAACCGCTTTTGTGATAAATAGATATTTTTTCTTTCAATTTTGTTACGATGAGTCGAAGTTTGAGTTTTTAGCGGATTTTAAGTCGTGTCTAAGGAGGTTTGAAGAAATCTGAGTTGCTTTCATTAGTGGGACATTTTTGAAGAGAGGCTTAACGTCAGCTGTTAAGAACTAACATCCAACTGATTTGATTTTTCGTATTTCAGTGGTGAATTATTGTCCGTTCTTAATAAAGGATTTGATCCTGCCTTTACATTCAGCATAGCACCTATTTATTTGTTTTGCTAAGCAGTAATTGAATCACATGTATGACGCTATCACTGGTATCATTTGTAGACGCGGTTTGTGAATTATTAGGAGAAAGTCCATAAAGCCGTATGCGGCATTAGTTGATCGGCAAGTATTGTAGTTTCGTTCGTAAACTTTCCCCTAAGGTTTAAGGATCGTATAAAGCTATCAAACAATATTTCTTATTTTCTCGATGTGTCGCTATCAAGCTTCTTAAATTTGTCAGTTGTGAGTAGTTGTTTCCCATAATCAGTGTAATCATTTGTGTTTAAAACTAGTAATGTACGGCCTTTGATTGATCGACATACCGTAATATCAGAATCTTGTATTAATCTTCTATCATTATTTTAAGTATTTTATTCATATAAAAATAAAATAGTTTTAATGTACATTTAAAATCACTACATATGAACATCGGCTTTATTATATTTTCATTTAATTTTAAATTTCAATATAATATAGATATAGTTTTAGTAAGATATAGTTTCGGTAAGTTCTGTATACATATCTTTATTAATTTGATCTTTCCTTTTATAATTGTTTGCTATTTTCATTTCGTTTTTAATTTTATCTAATATATAAGAATTTCCAAATGATTATCTTCGATGTATTTAAGCTTTTACTATTAATCAACTTATCTAAGTAAGCATTTAAGTCATTATATAACGAATTGTAATTTTTATTGTTATTATTTAATCTATATAAATGGTATAGACACACGAGCGTAACTTAATGTGCTTACAGACTTTGGGTCTCAATCTGTGAAGCTTGTTAAGGCACTTAGTAACTTTGCAATATACATTGCGACAGAAAAAAGTAGCCCCGGTACTCATAATGCTTTCACAGCATGCCATCTATTTGCGCTGGAGAATAAATCAGGTGGAATTCGTCCAATCGGAATCTGCAACACCGTGAGACGTATCATAAGCGGAGCAATTTTGGATTTCAAACGCAACAACATACAAGACGTCGCAAGATGCACACAATTGGGGGCTTCACAAAGAGACGGAATAGAGGCTGCGATATGCTCGTTAAGGAACGAGTTTCATCGACGAAACGACCACTGCATATTGACGATTGACGCTAACAACGCTTTCAATCAAACAAATCGATCTGTAGCGCTACACAACATTGAATACGTGTGCTTGTCGCTATGCTGTTCCCATCGCAACATCTACTTGACTCCAGCGCAACTAGCAGTAGAGTCCCACAATATGTTCTCTACTGGAGGATTTGCTCAAGGCGATTATTTCGCAATGGCTGTCTTCGCCCTAAACTTCCTACCACTTATCGCATTGATCCAGCGATAAGTAGTATGCTAAATACGCCAACTTTGTAAGAACCATTAATACGTTAAAGGATGTATGAAGAGTGCTTCACACAGAAGGTCCTAAATACGGTTACTATGTTAATGCGAAGAAGTCCCAGATTTTATCACACCGCTCTATCAACGAATTTGAATTTCCTGACCCTAACACCAAAATCTCCACCGATTGCATTAAAATACTCCGCACACCCATTGGCTTTAGCGAATTTAAAAACATACCCGTAGCTGAACTATCAGCAAACTGGATTTTGATGCTCAAACGTTTGTCTATTGTAGCTAACGCTGATTTGCACGTCGCTTTTGCTGGACTGACTCACGCTGTTCAATATAAGTGGACGCATATAATGCGCACTTGTGAGTGCTCTGAGACTGTATGGACTGATATGATAAATACACTTACTCAGCACTTACCCCCTAGATTCGCTATGTAGAACGTAAATGACAATTTATTAGCAATGCTGTGCTCTCCATTAAAAATTAGGTGGTTTGGGAATCACCCACCCCAGATTTACATCAAAATTGGAACGATTATTCTCAGAGATGCTTGTCTCAACATACGATTCCGGCTTTATTGGTGACGACCTGAGAGACAAACAAATAAAGACGCTGCGTGCAATGGCACAACATCTAATTCAAGCACATAATGAACGTATTTCCGGGCTATCCATTCTAGATACACCAACGACGAATAACCTGATCGCGCACGCGGCCCGTAAAGGAGCCTCATCGTGGCTGTGCGATTCCTTTTGCCCATGAAGGGTTTTATCTATCAGCAAACGAATTTAGAGATGCCCTGAACGCTCGATATGTTCATGTCGATCGTTCCCTCCAAAACGGCAATTGCATTTGCGGTGCACCAGTAAATATCGCATATTATCTATCGTGCAAAAACAATGTTGGCCTTTTATCCGGCATGATGGTGTTAGAGACATTATCTCGCAACATCTCGTTGAAATTTCACACTGCGTAAAATTCGAACAACAACTAATCGCCGTCCCTGACGACATGGCTGTTGAACGAACCACAACTACACGTGATCAGAATGCACGGCTTGATATCGTTTGTTCTCGACTTTACGGTAATCAATTTGAGTGGACGTTTTTTGACGTCAATGTTTTCTCTTTTCATGCTAAATCGAACATCTCTCGTGAACCAGATTCGGTTTTTAAATACAATGAGAGTCACAAAAAGAACAAATATGCCGAACTAGTAAGTGCGGTTGAACGCGCTTTGTTCTCGCCACTGATTTTTTTGACATCCGGAGGACTCGGTAAAGAAGCTGATATGCAAATAAAGCTAATTGCCACTAAAACAGCCAACTTGTCAACCTGGGTATATTTTGATATATCCATTAAAATTAAACGCGATATTGCCTTTGAGATTGCACGCTTTGTGTCCGCATGCCTCCGCGCAGCAAGATTAAGAAGAAGATAATAATAAATATTCAAAATTTTATGACATCTAAACATAAATTATAGTTTCGTGAATTGTAGGCCCATTTGCGGGAACCATTTTTGTATTGAGATATAAAAAATTATAAAAAATTAATCGATATTTAACCCTTTTGATAGGATTTTCCTTAATTCATTGTTTTCAATTAATTCAAGATTATGAGTGCATATTTGTTCATTTATTTTATCAAAATTAAGACTTTTGCAATTACATTCAGTTTCTATAATGTTTCTAATATTATCGGTACATATACATTTCAATGATTTATTATAATTACAAATTTTTCAAAATAAATTATAATTAAGAATTTTTCGGAAAGTCGGAAACAATGTATTCTTGATACGACATTATTTTTCTGCTTATTTTTGAACAAGTATCATTAATTTTTCCTATTTCTTATAATGGAGAAGTATAAATCAAAAAAAAATATTATTTAAAATATATTTAAACTATCAAGCGGATATTTTTAGGATGGATAATAAACAATATGTGTTGTAATAGATCTACGTACACCAAATAATCAAATTTTATAAGAGGAAATACGTCTTTAGCGTGTATTTGGCCCCGCTGCTATGTTGGGTCGAGGAATAGGTTCCTAAACTTGATAACATCGCAGTTCCTCCTGATTACCTTTAATCTTCTTATTCTGATACAACGTCTGTTATTTATTAGTCAATTCATAAATATTGACTTTTATTTTAAATTTCAAATTTAAATGTTTACTTGATATAAATATACATTCTATAAAATGTTATTAATATTTTTATCTTTTTTTATTTATATTTAGTATAAAATTAGCATACTCAGTTTTCTGATCTAATAATATCTACAACTTATAACTTATTTTAGGAATATATTTGCTTAAATATAATCCTATTATTTATTTACTTTAGAATTATTTAAAAGTACATTTATATTTATATTATCTATACTTTTTTAATAAAGTTTATGGTTAGTGTATATTGCTTTTACTGCTTTTATTAACTTTTTTCAATTGTAGTATTTTATACGACAATAGTTGTCTATTATCCAACTTTACCTATAATAATCTTTAATCAATCTTTGATTTATTGAACAAATCTTATATATTTAGAAAAACTTCTTATATTTACATTAAGATCTTTCAGCTTATTATCTTTTAAAAGTTGTTTTAATAGTTCTAATTGTTCATTTATATACATATCTTTTTCCTTTTATTATTCCTTTTATCACCATGACTTCTTGGTTTGCGTTTAACCGGATTATTATAATATAGTTGTTTATTATGCACTATACTACTTCTGCCAATTCCTTGTACCACGTCATTCAATTCTAATTGGTGAATGGAATGAAGCGTTTAAATCCAAAAATCTTCTCTTTATAATAGTTTCTGATTTAATATTGCCTTATTTTCGTCAATAATATGTTCTAAAATAATTAATTTACAATATCCTCTATCATGTCCTATTAATCTCATATGTTTATGAAATATAGTTTGACTATTATGCTGTATATTATATATGTGTTGCCTAATAAACCTAGTTTTTAACATTTGATATGTTTTTCCAATATATTGCAATCCACATGTGCATTGTATTAGATACACTACACCTGCGGTATTGCAGTTACAATTATTATTAATATTTAATGAAAAACATTTGTTTGTCGTATTACTTACAATTCAATTATTATTATTTATAGCATCAAAACCTTTACAATTTATTCTTTTACATTTAAAATATCTAAAATTAAGATCGTTAGTTTTTACGTATACTTCGAATCTTGTTGTGTACATGTAACTTTTCCTGAGTCATAATTTTTAACTTTGCATTTTTAGTCTAATCACCAAGTTTAATAGTGATAGGGCAGCCCGCCTTAGGCAGTGTACTGTCCTGCTTAAGGCGGTTGCAGACTGGAAAGAGATCTAGAAAGATATACCACCTTTACTTCACGTGATACGCAACCAAGCTATTGATTATTACCTGTTCTTTTGAACGTGATCACGTGAAGCAGTTTACATTTTAAAGTATAAAATTTTGAACGCAAACTTATCCCTTTTTCAAGATAATTTAAAAGAGAAAAAATAAAATAATAAATAGAATAATAATATCGTATCAATAATACATAGTTTCAGTATTTCTGACAGAAGTCGGAAGAGCAAATCAGATAACTGATTTCAGTAGAGCAAATCAGATAACTGAGTCTAGCTAAATGAATAAATTAAAAATTTAAAATACATTAAACATTTATTAAAATAAATGTTTTATGAATAAAAAATAATGATAAATAAAATAATAAAATGTTTATAAATAATTGGTAATTTTTATAAGATTTTAAATAACTTATATCAAGTTAAAATTGAAAATTGAAAAACACGCTCTTCTGGTAATTGTGATTCTCTTAAGATCTTTGCTCTGTTTTCGCAGCTAGATTTTGTTAAAATTGTAACCGGATTTCTTATTGAGTTTAGTGTAGCTAGCACATTAAAAATGCAACCGTCGATAAAAGTTGGATTATTTTTAAATGTATACAACTGTATTTAAAAGTTATAAATTTAAGATAATTTATTAAAATTATTGTACAATAATTTAATAGTTTAAGGAATTTCTTATACAAATGTATAAACATAATTGTAATATATTTATGTAAAAGAAATATGTTTTAAAAGGAAGTTAATTTGATCTGGGGTATTATTTTCTTATTCTCCACAAAATACAATACAATGTAATAACAAAATATTATGTACCAGTCAGTATCTAAAGTCAATACCTTCACATAAACTTATAAAGCTTTACATCAATAGAATATTATCATCGACGAGACAAACAGTCAATACTACTGTAATTGTTTTAAAATTGTTTACATGTTTCAGTAATGATAAATTTGTAGATAAATAAATAAATAATAAATTAATTTACTACAAATTTGTTTCACCAATTTACAAGCTCGTAGCTTGTAAATTTACAAGCGTATATTTACAAGCTCGTAGCTTGTAAATTTACAAGCGTATATTTACAAGCTCGTAGCTTCAAATGTGTTTAATTTAAATTATTATATTATTATATTTGTTTCACAAATTTGTAGTAATTATAACTTAATCGTTTCGACTATTTTATATAGAGCTTGTAGAAGATGAATATGTCATAATTTATTTTAATTATAATTCAAGGAAATCAAATTAGATAACTGTGTCTACAAATATTACATTATTTATTAATTAAACATAATTATAAATAAAAATAGTAAAATTAAGTTTGAAAGCTAACGTATATTTGAATTTTTTTAAATAGTTGATAATTATCCATTATTGATAAATAATTATTGGAGCTGGATTTTAAAGTAAAGAGGAAATTTTATATTGATATTTCGCTAACTTCTTTTAGCATCTTCAGAAAATTACCTAAAATTAAGTAATTTTCTGAAGATGTGACAGAAGTTAGCGAAATATCAAATAAAATTTTCATCTTTTCTTTGATCCAAATCCAATAATTAAATATTTAACACACACTAATATTTGATAATAATATTATATTATTTGTTAGTAGTTTCTTAAAATATAATGACACATTGGAATTATATAAAAACTGTACTCATCGACAAAACGCCATAATTTACTTGATATAATTGAAATCCCCATTCTGTAATTGTAAACAAACTTACATCTCGACGTTTTCAATGCGAATATTAAACTCGTCAATAAGTTATAATGTTTTAAAATGGCATAAAATTAAATATTGTTTTATTTGTAAGCGGAAACAATCAAGATAACGTTAATAAGCTTTCAGAACTCAATTAATCTTAATAATTGTTTCCCTGATTTCTTGAGAAGCCATCATCACGTGAAGTGGCATCGTTCACCTCTTTTTAGCTATTCCAATTCTTCCAGCCTGCTGATTAATCTGATGATTTAACTTCTCTAGTTTCTAAATATTAGCATTATAATCAGTAAGTGTGAATTATAAATTTCACCAATTGAACATTTAATCATAATTCATTCGAATTAAAACACGAATTAATGAATAATAAAATGACACTCTGAATTATTTAAGTTTCTAAAATACTTCTATACAATAAAGTAATAACATGTCGCTTCCTGAAAATCAAATGATCCTCATTCTAAAGAGAAAAAATATTCAAACAACATATTAATTTTCAAAGTTACTCAATTCAATCTTTAAACCGTTTGTTATATAAATAAGTAAAGTTTAGCAATGTACTGAAATGTACAACGTATGACAATTCATTAAAATTAATTTCAAGCATATATTTACACAAACAATAAACTCTTATATTTACAAGTTCGTAGCTTCAAATGTGTTTAATTTAAATATCCAAATTATCTTGATTTACAAAGTTTCCATAGTGCCTAAGCATTGCGACACTAAACTTAAATCATTTATAGAATTGACTGTAATAAATCATCCTATTGTAGAGACAATTTTATTTTTATATCAGAATTTGATATTTATGTCAAGTAGATCATTTATTTATGTCATTGTTTAAATTCTTCCAAGTCAAGTACGATGAAGTTTAATCACCGATTTCAATTATTTACTTTGTAATTTAAAATCAGAGAATACATTAATTGCAATCTCTTAGCTGGTATTCATTATGACTTCTTTCGTTTATTATTTTACACAAAATATATGCTATTTCTATCATGAGTTAATTTACAATAACTCATGAATAGAACTCATGTAAATTCTGTTCAATTTTGCGGATTTATTTTTTACATTTACAATGACGAATACCCTTTTGATAAATTATTTGCAAACGATATGAATGTGCTGCCATCACTGCATTCATTAGCGATTTTCTAATCCTATATTGCTTATTAATCTTTTTAGTTTTATTTATCACTTTATAATATATACTTTGATGATAAAAACTACATTTACATAATAAAAACGAAACACTAGTTTTTCACATATGAAATTTTATGTATTAACACCCCACAATTGCTTCATTATTGCATGTAATGATTTAGAGTAATATTGCGTAGAAGTTATTTAACTATTAAATAAATTAACTGAGATTACATATTTGGTATTACAGATAAATTTAAAAATGGAAATATCTTAATCTTAAAATTTTTTATAATCCATTATTTTTATGTACCGATTAATAGATAATACACGAAGTGTCAGAATTGAGATTAAAGGTAATAAAGGAGAACTTCTATGCTATTGGGTTTCGGCTTTATTCTTTTACTCAACATAGCAGCGGAGTGAATACATGCCAATGATATATTATTCCTTTGATTTAATGTTGCTATTTAGAGCTAATATACTCTATTAGCTCTAAACTTTAGAGCTAATATAATGTGACTAATATACTATATCACAGAGTATATTACTTACTATTCATATTTATAAATTAATTTGTGTCTTTATTTACTTTATAATATTTTGATGATTTATATAATTAATATTTTAATTTATTATATCGTTATAAAATAAAAAAAAACTTTAAAATTCCGATTTACAATAAATGATGCATTATATATAAATGGAAACCGTTATTGTAGCAAGTATAGAGATTTATTGATGAGTGATTTGAGGCATCTAACACCAAACTGTATAAAGGACATGTAGTGTGTGACATCGGTATTCGATGAGATTAATATGGAAATTATAAATATTTCATTAACGATTTAAGGTATAACTCTGATCATGACATATGTAGAATGAAACTATTCAAATATTTAATCGAATTGTTAATACAATAGACGCATTAAGTAATGAAGCAAATTTTATGAAAAGTGTGGATTTTATTGTGAAGAGATGCAAGCTCGGTTCATAGAGAATGAAAATAACGATTAGATATGTATATTTATCAAGACTGTTTATTGAGGATATAAATCGGCTTACATGAAGTGTTGTACAACTTAAGTCTTTATATTTTTTTATATTTATGTTGTTAAGGTTGTAACGCAGAAAATGTATGACCAGACCCTTCACACCTGGAACGAAGGGGGCCGTGATTCCGAACTTTTCCAAATTTAGTAATTCTACAAGACATATTGCAAATTGGACATTCCCACTCAGCAGGGGCAGATTGAGCGGAGTGTGTAGCGTTAGATTGAGGAGACACAGACTCTGCAAGATGCGGATCACTTGTTATATATGGGTATGACGATCCAGCGGCGGTTGATGGTTCTGTCGCGAATTTGAAATGACGTTGCTGCTTATCTACGTAGTCTCCCTTAGTGGACTTTGTTGTGTCCTTCGTGGATTAGTCGATGTAGTGTCCGCTAGTCAGAGCCTGTCAGTAGTATTTTGTCAGTGGTATTCTGTCAGTAGTATTTTGTCAGTAGTATTCTGTCAGTAGTATTCTGTCAGTAGTATTCTGTCAGTAGTATTCTGTCAGTAGTATTCTGTCAGTAGTATTCTGTCAGTAGTATTCTGTCAGTAGTATTCTGTCAGTAGTATTCTGTCAGTAGTATTTTGTCAGTAGTATTCTGTCAGAAGTATTCTGTCAGTAGTATTTTGCCAGTCGAATTTGGGATGACCGCTGCTTATATGTGTATATTATCTCTCACAAAATTTTATGTCATGAAATATAAAGAAATTTGCATATTTATTCATGATGCGGATTCATGATAAATTCTATATTATACTGATATCGAAGCATTTAAATGCAATGACAATTTCTTTTTATGGCAAACAAAGCTTTTTTATATTGATTTCTGATTAAAGAAACTATTTTTTTCTTGGTATAGAAATGTGTAAAAGAAACGTTTTCAAACATACATTTTGGATTCTTGCCGATCTTCTTAATGGTCGTTTCATTTCCACATTTAAGGCTAAAGTTAGGAAAAGCGTCTGAGTTTTATTTTTATTTCTCAATATATACCCGTTATCTGGTTATCTGAAAGTTCATTCTCTTGATTACGACGAGTGTTTTTTCTTTCAGTCTTGCGGTTAGTACGTGGATTTTTGATTTTAACTTCATCCGGCTAAAACAAGAAAATTGATACTTAGATATTATAAAATGGCAATTTATATATTTGAATCCGTAAATATTAAAAAGAAAATTTATTGTTATACCCGTAAAATCTGTTATATTTCTGTTGATAACAAAATTTCTTAAATCAAAGTTTAGTGTTTCTGCATTAATTCAAAAATAGCCAGTAAGTCGAAAAAGTGTTCAGTGGATTATATATGAGTACAATAGCGGAACACCCTTGATTTTTATATTAAAATACAGAAGAAACTAATGGGAAATTCAAGCATTATTTATATTTATATACAAATATAAAAATATAATTATTTATATCAAATCAGAGAAATTCGTTGTTTTGTAATTTCAACTCTTTTCGCTTGCAGTACTAAAAGATTAATGCTTATGTGATCATAAGTATTAGACACTTGGCTAATATTTCTATTCACATTTATTAAGATACGGAAAAACAATTTATACGATTGTGTATTCTACATTACAAATGTGTATTTGTTTCTGTAAAAAAATCGGAAATGTATGCACACGTAATTATATTATTAAAACGCCAAATTTTGACACCCAAAACAAATCGTAAAATATGCACTCTTAACTGTATTAAATTTAGTTAACCTTTAAACATTTAAACTGGAATACGATATTTTCCACATAAAATTGTAGTGCATCCAGCTGCATCAATTGACATTTTGTTAAAAACAAACCAATGGAAAATAAAAAAATTATGGGCGATTTTATGAAATTTAAGCTGAACGATATCTTAACCTTAATATTTCCGAATAAGAATATATTTTCTCTTTAAGAGCTTTTTCTTATTAGTAAAAGATTCGACTAAATTTGATATTTATAAGATCACGGTTTGTTTTTAGTATTAAAATATAAACTCTTAATACTTTAAGGAATTATTAAAGCTGGATCAAAGAAAAGTGGAAATTTTTTATTGATATTTAGCTAACCTCTGTTAGCGTCTTTAGAACTTTGTCCAGAACTTTGGTAAATATGTATTTCCGCAAAAATTTTTGTTGGAGACTAGGGTATATTTTTTGTATCATAAAAATCGTATAAATTGTTCTCCAATATCGTAATGAATGTAACTGGAAACATTAACAAAAATTTTGATAACTGCGTTGATTGTTTATAAATCAATAAAATACACATCATAGTTTACAACTCACGTTAGCAATATCTTTTTCAAAAAACAGTATAAAATAAAAACCTTGTAATTCTATGGCCTTTAAAGCTTATGTCCATAACCAACTATCGTCTAAAATAGGAAAGATTATTATTTTTACGATATCTAGATGCTTGTAGAAATCGATCAGTATGTGTGCTAACTGGAATCTAGACCTGTATTTGCCTATATAACAGATTTTGCAGATAGTAAATTACCAAGACTTGCTCAATATAAAGAACCCGTGTAGATTTACTTTAGATCATATGATTGACCTTTCTTCAATAATTTTAATTAATATAAAATATGATCTTTAATGATGTTCTGTATGTATTAAATTTTGCCTATGGAATATCAGTACTTTATGTTGGTAAATAGTTATTAGTTAAATACCAATTTTGTTTTAACTTTCTTTTAACGTTTTAAAAAATAGCTTAATAATTAATTAATCTTAATTAATTTCCACAATTAGTAAATAATTCAAATTCAACTTAAATTCATTTGATATATAGTCTTCTTGATTTGAGACAAGCAAGTACATAGTTTACAAATAATAACCTACACCAGTATTTCGATGAAACGAAACTCGGAAAAACTTATAAAAGTCGATAGATGCATCTACAAATAAATATGGGGAAAGTAAATTAGATTATCAGTTGCTTTGCATTCAGACTGTTTCGTAAAAGCAACACGATTCAAAATAGGAATTTAAATATTGAAAAATAATCCGATATAATAGATATAACTAAAAACGAAATTAGCTAAACATACCAAATTCTTTTTATCGGCAACGATATTTTGATTCCGTACAGATATTATTTTGTTTTTGTTTGACAAGTCTTCAAAAGGAACATTTTCTTCAGGTTTAACTTTAACACAATTATATGGTTTAATATATTCCATCGTCAAATCGTTACTTTTCTCCAAGTTGCAGCTAACGTCCATCGCAGATGTGTTTTCCATTTCTAACATAATTTCCGGCTAAAATATATATTAATTTCCGCTAGTCATGTATCAGAAACATAAAAAGGAATCATTTTAGAGCAGAAGAATATAATTTAATTACAACTCAATATATCTTTTGATCTACCTTGCTATATCAATTTATGCGATAGCCATGATAAATCATTATATTCAGGTTACGATTTTAAATTTAAACAAACTAGTGCTTACTAATACAAACAAAAGCTCACCTTTTACTGTGGACAAGATTACGTGCTCATTCGTTGTATCAGTTCACTGCACTCTTACAATTTTATCGTGTTATTTTACTTTATCATTAAAACAATTGATCAGAAGAAAACTCGTTCAAGTAATAGTTTGAGAAAAAGAAATTGATTGCTAGCATTAAAATTAGAAAATCATGCGAGTGGCGTATTAGTGGTTTCGCTTACAAGTGCGTGCAAGCGAGATGATTTATCATTCGAATAATGTGCAAATACGGATGGACTTGGGTATACAATGAGCTAAATAGAGATCCCACATGGGTTCATGTAAGACGAGTTGATGTAGCGATTACAATTTTTTATAAAGAAATTGAAGTATATTCGAAAGTGACAAATAATAGTGACTAATAATAAAATATTATAAATTTGATATTATATTAATATTGTAGTATTATTGTCTATGAAAAACTACCGACATTTTTTACCAATCAATCAGTTCACATCTCTATCGTCGTTTATCCTTAAAGCTAAGGTATGGATTATTCTATATTTCTAATTATCATTGCATTTTTGCGAATTTTACATTTAGAAGAACAATAAATACTTAAATTAACTACTGCAATTATTCTGTTGGAAAATTTTTGTTTAACAAGTAAACCTGTAAGCAATATTATTTACTTCACGACATGTTCATGAAATTATCGCAGTTTTCAAATCCCGACGAATTACTGTAAAGTGATATTGTGAATGAATGCGTTTCCGACAATTCGCTTAATTAACTGAGGCTTACGCTCTTTACTATATCGAATTGCCGCTTGGACCATCCTTAAACACTAGGCAGAGGTTGTTGCTGAATTGTCGCTGCACTCGTTGGATCCTTAATGGATACGGCATGTATAATAGTAGTGCACGGATGTGCTGAGTAGACAACGGTCCAGGATTTCTTACGAAATACGGCATTTATACTAAATGGTGTTGCTTGATAGACTGGACTTTGATTCACGACTTTCAATCACCATGTCTCTTCTAGGCGACCACTTTAGCACCGTAATGATGGATTACTCGGTAGCGCTCATCAGTAGAATTAAGTAAGACTGGTCGTTTCGATTGCCTTGTGACATTGTGAATAAAGACGTTTCCGACACTTTACTTAATTGACTGAGACTTGCGCTCTTTACCAGATCAAATTAAACACTTAAGCACTAAGCAGAGGTTGTTGCCGAATTATCGCTGAACTCCTTG
The DNA here is from genome assembly GCA_012934845.2 of Pomphorhynchus laevis. NCBI lineage: Eukaryota > Metazoa > Acanthocephala > Palaeacanthocephala > Echinorhynchida > Pomphorhynchidae > Pomphorhynchus > Pomphorhynchus laevis. The sequence continues at coordinate 8,690 of WNNJ02001221.1, read as the reverse complement.
GATTCTTAATGGATAAATGAGTGCAACGAGTGCTGCCCAGTGTTTAAGGATGACCGCACAGCAATTCGATTTGGTAAAGAGTGCAAGCCTTAGTCAATTAAGCAGTGTCGGAAACGCCTTCATTCACAATGTCATACAGGCAACCGAAAAGACCAGTGAGTATTTCAATCTACTGATGAGCGTCGCCGATTACTTCATCTTTTGTATGCTGAACTGGTCGTCTAGAAGTGACATTTCGTTAATCAAAGCTAGTTTCAATGGGCGAATACATTGAATACATAATGAATTCCATTCGAAATCCCGGCAGTTATTTCAATCAGCACAGTCGGACTAAACTTCCATATGGTGAATCCAGTTTTGAATCTAATGAGTGAAGAGAACAGTTAGCAACAACCTCTGCTGAGTAGATATGGATGGTATGCACTGCAAATGTACTGGTTCGAGAGCGAAAGCCTCAGACGTGTAAACAACGTGTCGGAAATTCCTTCTTTTACCGCCACAGACGCAACCGAAACGACCAGTGGGTACTTCATTTTACTGATGAGTGCTTCCGGATACACAATCATATCAATGCTAAAGTGCGTCTAGAAGTGACATGGTGACTGCAAGTCATGAATCGAAATTCAGTCTATCAAGCAACACCATTTAGTATAAATGCCGTATTTCGTAAGAAATCCTGGACCGCTGTTTACTCAGCACATCCGTGCAACAACATTATAAACGATCGGCAATAGTGCTATGCGAGTAAAGAAAAAAAGCACAGTTCTGTATAACTGTATTATTATTTTTATTATTATTTTATAAGAGCGGTATATCTTATTATATTATATTATTTTATTATATAGAAACTGACTATTTTCAATTTAATAAATATATTCAACTTGAGTTTGACAATGAATAATCGAAACGTCTGAAAGTTTCTGGTCTTTACTGATTTAATTTACATTTTATTTATAATTTGTTATTCTAAGAAGCATCTAAGGTTCCGATTTTATAATCATGTCTCATGGTACATATAATTTTTATTGCGTATATTTAATGATTATATAAGGAGAGTGAGACCATTCCGCGTGAATTTCTTGTAAAACATGTAAGCCAGACGCGAAAGAATGACGAATGCCGTTTCGTCATCACAATGACTCATCAGTGCCAGATCCCTCCCACTACTGGATGCAGAGGAGGACTGGCAATTTACCAGTCCTCCTCTGCATCCAGTAGTGGGAAAGATCTGGCACTGATGAGTCATTGTGATGACGAAACGGCATTCGTCATTCTTTCGCGTCTGGCTTACATGTTTTACAAGAAATTCACGCGAAATGATCTCACTCTTCTTAAATAAAAGTTAGCCGATATTAAAGAGACCTGCGCTGGCATTTGCCAGTGCTTTTGCTAATGATCCTTTTTGGTGAAGCTGTAGTACTGATTTAGTACACTATGATGTTACTAGAAAATTTTCTAGTACATCATTCACATTGATTCATTCATTGATTGCCGTCTGCCAGTCCTCCTCTGCATCCAGTAGTGGGAGGGATCTGGCACTGATGAGTCATTGTGATGACGAAACGGCATTCGTCATTCTTTCGCGTCTGGCTTACATGTTTTACAAGAAATTCACGCGAAATGATCTCACTCTTCTTAAATAAAAGTTAGCTGATATTAAAGAGACCTGTGCTGGCATTTGCCAGTGATTTTGCTAATGATCCTTTTTGGTGAAGCTGTAGTACTGATTAAGTACTTTATGATGTTACTAGAAAATTTTCTAGTACATTATTCACATTGATTCATTCATTGATTCCGTCTGCCAGTCCTCCTCTGCATCCAGTAGGGGGAGGGATCTGGCACTGATGAGTCATTGTGATGACGAAACGGCATTCGTCATTCTTTCGCGTCTGGCTTACATGTTTTATAATGATTATATTACTTTATTATATATATCGTTTCAGCTTAAATTAAAACTTCATCAGTGTATGTGCAAAATTACAAATTTACAACACATTTTTGGTTAAAACATACAAATCATAATTACATTCATTAAAAGTGCAGACATTTTTTATGAATGTGCACAGACACATTCATTCGCACCAACACTGATGGATGGGCTTAATTTAAGCCGAAACGTTTGGAATAATATTGTGACTTATTTCTCATCGTTGCCTAGTTATCTAGACTAATTATATATAGTTTATATTATGTTTTTATTTATATTATGCCTATATTTTGTCGGTTATAATAATCTACAAAGATACTTGTCACTCTTAGATTGCAGTTGACTGCACTACGTAAACAATATTTTACTAAGGACACCTGTATTCTTGTTGAAATATCATTTGAGAGTGCATTTTATTCTTTCAAGTCTTTTTCTTTGGTGAAAGAAAGTTAATCTTAAAATACATTTAGTATTCTATATTTGATTTATAAATTGAAAATTTGGAATATATTTTAATATATTTTTAATAATATATGTTTATTGTATTTTCACTATATTTTTTAATATATTTTTAAATATATGTGTATTTAACTCAAATAATTTTTTTTCAATAAATGAACAAATTCATCCAGGTAGCCTTATTCTTAATAAAACTAATATTAATGATAAATAAGGTATATATTTTAATATGAAAATCAAATGAACATCAATTAAAACTACTTTTAATTTATATCGTAAATATGACATATTTAAATTTACAAGAAACATATTTTTGCATGAGCATTCATGCATACCATATAATATAAAATATAATACATTAAATAATGAAATTTTAAGAATTGCAACAATATGTAATGATATTGGTTTTATTCGAAATCATTTAAATAATTTAATAGATGCGTATTTTAAACTAGGCTACTATAAAAATACCATCAAACAGAAAATAGTAAATATATAAATCAACAAAAATATTATTAAAAGTAAATTTAAAATCATTAGCGGAAAATATTTATGGATGGATAATAAATAATTAGATAAATAATTAATATTATAATAAGATACTAGATAATCGAATTTAATCAGAGAAATACGTCATTAGCATGTATTTGGCATTGTTGCTATGTTGGGTAGATTAACAGGGGCCTAAACCCGATAGCATAGCAGTTTGTAACGATATTTGTTTTCTTCAAAATCATTTAAATAATTTAATAGATGTATATTTTAAACTAGGTTACAATAAAAATACGATAAAAAATACGATAAACTAGGTTACTATAAATATACGTCATTAGCATGTATTTGGCACTGTTGCTATGTTGGGTAGAGGAACAGGGGTTGAAACCTGATAGCATAGCAATTTGTAACGATGTTGGTTTTCTTCAAAATCATTTAAATAATTTAATAGATGCATATTTTAAACTAGGTTACTATAAAAATACCATTTAACAGAAAATAGTAAATATATAAATCAACACAATAATATTAAAAATAAATTTAAAATCATTAGTGGAAAATATTTATGAATGGATAATAAATAATATACTTTGTATTAGAATAAGATGTACTAGATAATCGAATTTAATCAGAGGAAATACGTCATTAGCATGTATTTGGCATTGTTGCTATGTTGGGTAGAGAAACAGGGGCCGAAACCTGATAGCATAGCAGTTTCTACTGATGACCTCTAATTCTTGTTCTGATACGTTGTCTGCTATTTATTATTCAATTCATAATAATTGATTTTTATTTAAACTTTATTTTTTTTATGTTTACTTGATATAAATTACATAAAGTTTTATAACAATTATTTATAATTATTTATTATTTAATTATTAAATTTTGATTTAGCATTATCATTGTTATTATTTTTAAATACGTAGGCTTAGTTATCTGATCTGACTCTAAATTCAGTGGTTCATTATATCATGGAAAGCTGCAAGTTTTTCAACTTAAACACTAAAATCGCAAGGACAATAATGGGTTAAGTTGCATTATTGTACAAAATCCGTTTCCACAACTAACCAAAGAATCAACCGATGCTGCTATGTCAATGTCATGATTCGACTAATTGGCATCAATAAAAAATGAAGGCTTTTTTCTTAGGTCAAATTAAAGTTGACAGCCCCTTGTGCTAGCAAAGTCACTAATAATGTAGCCATATTTTGCTAATGCAACTTTAAAAAAGTTAGTTTTCCTAAAGACAATTAAAATAGTTCCTTCAAATAGACATATAATGGTCGTCTAGCTAATTCTTTTGTAGAACTTATTATTATCCCAGAACATATACTTTAAATTTTAGGCTTTACATGATACATATTAAACTTCTATTAAATAACAGCAAGATTTCTGCCTCATTTTCAATCAAAACCCAAGTACAATAACCCTGAATCTAAATTAATTGTTGAACTCCTTAAATTTCCATTTTGTATAATTTAAAAAATCGTCATCACAATCAAGATATTCAATATTCTTAAATTAGCGAATTTAGAGTATTTTATGAGCTTTATTGGTCATATATAAAACGGTCAACGGCAGCATTTTGGATGGAAACGTCAAATTTTTAAAGCAACTTACGCCTTGGAATAAAATAGGCAAGTCGGAATTGTCCCCATACATGCTTTCATCTTCACCTTCATTATTGTGGTTCTTAGCATTAGAAAATTTTTTATTCTCGAACATTTGCCGAAAATCGCTCTTTTCATTTTCCAGACTGAATGGAGGCCGTGAAAATGCATTTGGTGGGCCCCAACCAAGTGGAGGATCGTCCATAATCAATTCGATATTCAGGAGGCTTTCGTTCTCAGAACACAAACTGTCATCTACTAAAACTATTTAAAAAATTGTTAAATATTTAGATTGAACTATAATACTTGTTCTGTCTGTGCTATGTGATTTTTTTCCCTTAATTGGCGTTGAATTTGCCAACGGACTGCTAAAAAATACTTCTTTTTCATCCTTAGCACTGATAGTTGAGCACGAAAAATCTATAAATAGAAAATTTAAGTAGGATTAGCACAATTTCTATGCAATGTTTGCAAATTTTATTTACTTTCACATCTTATTTTAAAATTTTTGAAAATTAATATTTAAAACAAAATATTTGTCGTATGCAGCCCATATGCTATACAATAAACAAAATGACATTTTTTGCAAAAATAGATTTTAATTATTTAAAATTTAATTCAGAAAAATTAATTTTTTTGATACAAAAATATTATTCTGTATAATTATTCTGTAAATTATTATGTACCCATAACATATATTGCATACTCGCAGGTAAACATCATCATCATTTAAAATCCTTGATTTTAAATGCCAGCAAACGTTTTGATTTCAAATTACATTTTATGTAGATTTTGTAAATTCAATCTGAAATTGCCCCCTTAATGGAGTTTTCATTTAAATTGACTTTTAATTCATAAGGATTAATAGTTTTCAATGTTTTTATTATAGTTGAAGTAGCAATACTTATGTATTATATATAAATGTAATACAAGTTATATAAATCAGATTAGCTAACTGAGTCTACATATTTTATATTATTTTACTATAAAATAAAGATAAATAATTATAAATAATAAATAATTATACATGATTTTATATTTATATTTATATAAATAAAATCAGCTAACTGAGTCTACGTATTTAATATTATTAAAAAATAAACAAAACATAATAATGCCAAATCAAAATTTAATAATTAAATAATAAAATAAATAATTGTTGTAAGATTTTATATAATTTAAATTAAGTTAAAATAAAAATTGAAATTTCAAATAAGCGTCATTTTTATGAATTGACTAATATTAACTTTTTATGAATATTAACTTTTTTATAAATATTAACTTTTTTTATAAATATTAACTTTTTATATATATCGACAATATTAGTATATTTTTATTAATATACTTTGCATCCGAATAAGGATGCATCATATATTGACTATACACCGAATAAATACCATATTACAAAAAGCCGTAAGTTATTGATAAATAAACAAAAAAATTATTTAAATTTTTTTATTGCATGCCTATTTCGGTTGTTTGCTAATTGCAATTTAAATAAAATTAGAATTCCTACAAATATTTAATAATCAAAAATATTTATAATTGTATAACTTTGTCATTAATTTATTATTTATTCTTAAGAATTAATTCATTATTTAATTTCTCAAAGAGTTGTTCACTTAATAAATTGACTATAAAAAAGAGTCTAACTCTAAATATCATCTATTACTCATCTATAAATACCAGAGATAATTATTGATGTCTATATATGATGGATTGTAAGTAATTATTTTTTGTCTATTGTATAACTAATTTATATATTGTAATTTAATAAATGTAAATTAGTTAATTTTAGATTTAAATAATTATTAATTGTTAACTGTATAATTCATTTTTTTGCTTAAAGTTGTGAAATAATTTTAATTAATTACTTAATTTAATTATTTAAAATTTAAATAATTTACTATTTATGACCTTTGTAAGAGGTCGACGGCATGCCTGAAGCCGTAAACACTTGCCGGGCCCTACTTACTGAAGTGGTTTCACAGAACACTTACGGGAGCATGCATTTGCTGGGGATACCCATTGCTGACGAGTCTTTCATAGAAAACCACCTGTCTAATGAGGTTCTTCCACCACTGGTTCAGACAATTGATGCAGTGGCCAAGCTGCCAGACCCTCAAATCGGATACCTTCTACTTCGACACTGCACATCCTTGTCAAGGACAAAACAACCTCCTCCGCACAGTCGATCCAAGGATGACAAAAATGTTTTGACAATTATTTGACAGAAAAATCACTAGCGCTTTTCTAAAAATACGCGCGGGCAAACTTAAAAAAGCTACAAAATCACAGATGACACTCCCTCTCCTTCTGGGTGGCTTCGATCTAAGATGTAATGCTGCGCACGCCCAGAGCGCATTCATTCATAGCGTGCAGCAAACCGGTGATATATACAATCTGGCGCTTTACTATTTACTGGCTATTCTGATGCATTATTAGCTATAAGAATAAGGATGGGCTAAAACGTTATACCGTCCACGGAGAGCGGTTAATTATCGACTTCACGACTGATCGATAATCTTGCCTCGACCCAGCTGTTACAATCGGCTTGCGAAATAGACCGGCCTGACTACACGCAGTGTCATGTCCAAAGGCTAGGGCATGGCTTAGCGCAGTGCCAAATTCGGCATCTGGAACGAAACTAATTCCACCACAGTTCTGCTACAGTTCATGTATAATTATTTATTATTTATAATTATTTATCTTTATTTTATAGTAAAATGGCATCCAGTTCATGTAGTTCAAAATAGCACCACAGTTCATGTATAATTATTTATTATTTATAATTATTTATCTTTATTTTATATATGTAGACTCAGTTAGCTGATCTAATGAATGTAGCTTGAGATTTCATTGTACGAAACGTATTATCGATGCGGTCGCTGCATGCGTATGATGGATCAGGAATGCTTACACTCACTCACTTGCAAGTACAGGCGCTATCAAGGCCTGCGGCATAATTCATTCTGTGACGTGGTATTCACAGCCGCACAATCAGCCCGTATGGATGTAGCCTGGAAATGCTAGGAATTATATCGGACTAAAGCAAACTCCCAGAAGACATCCTTTTTGGAGACCTACCCCTTGCACTCGACTTTGTAGTCACCCGCCCCAACAAGCCGCATACCGTCATTCCGTCGCCAACGTACAACTCGCCGCAGCCACGTCGTACGCTGTCAATGTAAATGATAGGAAATATAGGGACAGAGTCGAATATGCGGGGTAAATTTTTTAGTCGCCGTAGTCGAGACCGTTGGTGGATGAAACGACGAAGGAAACAGGGTGATCAAGCAGGTTTCGAACAATACAAGCCGTACAAGCGGAATGGAATTCCGGCAACGCTCATCAGTAGAATGAAGTACCCACTGATCGCTTCGCTTGCTTGTGTGACATTGAGAATTAATGAGTTTCCGACACTTCTTAATTGACTGAGGCTTAGGCTATTAACCATATCGAATTGCTGTGCGGACCATTCTTAAACACTAGGAAGAGGTTGTCGCTGAATTGTCACTGCGCTCGTTTGATCCTTAATAGATACGACATGTATAATGGTAGTGCATGGATTTGATGAGTAAACAACGGTCTAGGATTTCTTACAAAATGCGGCATTTATACAAAATAGTGTTGCTTGATAGACCGGACTTCGATTCACGACTTTTAAGTCACAATGTCACTTCCGCGCGACCACTTTACCATCAAAATGATGAGTACCCGGAACATCATGTTTACTCAGCACATCCGTGCACCACCATCATACATGTCGTATACATTAAGGATCCAACGAGTGCAATGACAATTCAGCAACAGCCTCTGCCTAGTGCTGAAGAATGGTTGCACAGCAGTTCGATTAGGTTAACAGCGTAAGCCTCAGTCTATTAGGCAAAGAGTCGGAAACGCCTTTATTCACCATGTCACACAGTCAATTGTAGCGATCAGTGGGTACTTAATTTTAATGATGTGTGTCGCCGGCTACTCATCATTGTAACGATAAAGTGATCGTCTAGAAATGACATAGAGACTGCAAGTCGTAAATCGAAGTCCAGACTATCAAGCAATACCATTATATATAATATAAGATATATTAAATATAATATTATATAATATTATATCTATTATATATACATTATTTATATTAGCGTTTAACCACCAGAAAGGGTTTTCTTTAATACGATTACACATTCTTTTTGAATTTT